>APFE031330636.1:23243-52034 GCA_000404065.3 Pinus taeda | reverse complement strand
ACAGTTGTATATCTTGTGGTATATGTAGATGATCTTTTAATGACAGGGAACAATGAAAGCTACATTGCATCCATAAAGAAGGAATTGGGGAAAAGTTTTGAAATGACTGATTTGGGCTATGTTCATTACTATCTTGGCATTGAAGTAACCCAACATCCAAAGTCCATATTTATTTCTCAAAAGAAATACATTGGAGATCAATTGAATAGGTTTGGCATGATAGAGTGCAATCCTCTTACTACTCCAATGGAACAAAACTTAAAGCTCACATCTATTGAAGGAAAAGAATTTGAGGATGCAACAAAGTATAGACAGTTTGTAGGAAGTCTCAACTACCTCACTACTACCAGACCAAACATTTTGTTTGCTATTGGAATCCTCTCCAAGTTTATGCAAAAGCTTTGTGAGGAACATTGGTCTGCTGCAAAAAGAGTTCTAAGGTACTTGAAGGGAACTCAAGACTTTGGAATCAAGTATACATAGGTGGACGACTTCAACATGATTGGATACTCTGATTCAAACTTCGATGGAGAAAAAGAAACTGGGGTATCAAATTCAAGATATGCTATGAGTCTTGGATCAAGAGCTGTCTCCTGGAGATCACACAAAGAATCAGTTCCAGCATATTCCACAACAGAAGCAGAATACATGGCAGCAGCTGAAGCAACAAAAGAAATTGTGTGGCTCAGGAAAATTCTTGAAGATTTGTAGGTAAAATAGGTACAATCAACTCCACTCAGGATTGACAATACCTCTACAATAAAGTTGGCCAAGAACCCAAAGTTCCATGATCGAACAAAGCACATAAATACTAAATATCATCTGATTCGACATCATGTTGAGGCCAAAATAATTCGTCTCTGTCATTTTTCTACAAATGAGCAAATTACTGACATCTTAACCAAAGCACTTGGAAGAGAAAAGCTTGAGAGATTCAGAATGATGCATGGACTCACCAACATCCCTTCAGATTAAGGGGGGGAATGTCGACACCTAATCCTCAGGATTGGGTGAATTTATGTAAATAATTAAATTAGGAATGTGAACAGTCATCAGGAGATAAACTAAATAGTCACTCCGTATTGTATATAAAAAAGACCTACCTGATGGAATGTTATACGAATCAATTTTCTGCCTAATGGAGTTAGTGCCTGGCCTTACAAATTGTAAAAAAAAAAAAAAACATCCTATTAATTAGAAACAAATACATGATCACAGAAATGTTACAAAATACATCCATAATGTAAATTTAAATCATGTTATGAAAATGTAATACTTGAAATATAGCATTCAAAAACATTGTGCAAAGAACATCTTCGTGCAGAGAGCCTTGGCACCACTGACATTGTGTCCATAGTTTACCAAAGAGCATTTCTAATTCCATCACTGACATTGATCAAATATTAGTGTCATATGATAGAAAATCTAGGTGAGAAAAATAGACACAAGGCCTACTTTAAATTCTCCAAATAAAGAGTATTGGTATTAGAATACCAGCTTACCATATGCAATATTAGAATACCAGCTTACCATTTGCAACTATTTTCTGATACAATTCTACTTCTTTTACTTTGCAATGTGAATAAAGTGTCTGATCTTCTTTGTTGCAATGGAAACATGAAATTAGGTAACATCATGAATTTCTGTATGAAGCAACCTAACCAGACATTCTTATTATAATAAAGCTAGACAGTTTCTTACAAGGAGAGTAGGCATGGAATCATGCAGCTTCATAGATTTTTCCACATCAAAAATATGAACCCTAGTAGATTTCTAAAGTGCCAAACTGAAATAATAGTTACTCTCAATTGTGCACTACTATAAGCAAGGAAACCACATGCAGGACACCCTCTAGTTGTATTAACTAAATACCTAATAGGTGTTTTACAACCAATACAACTGAGTTATTTCTTGGCAAATTTCATAATTCCACTATTTGAAGGAGTTGACATGGAAACTGCTCGTGTGTGACTACCATGAAGAAGCTCCTTGGTTGCATTCTTCAAAATGGGCTCAAATATTCTCAACAACGGCTACAGAGCAAAAACAGGCACTAATCAAAAACACTTAGCTGGAAATAATTACTATCTATCAAGATATATTTGAAACACTGGTGAGATTTTCAAAAAGAGCATAAACTACAAGTGATGATGCTTTGGTCTTTCACCTTGCTCAGTTGATTCTCCAGATAATATTGTGGATCAATAGGGATGTTATTCTCTAGTATGTAAATTGTATCCTTAGATTTCTCATATCCCTGAGCCCAAGTAAACACATTAGTCATTATATCCATAATCGCTCTGTAAGTTATGCCTCCAAATAAAACATAACAAAATAATTAAAATAACCATTTTTTATTGCAATGTCGAGACTTATGCTAAGCATAAAAGGGGTTAATTATTACCTTGGCACCTTTTGCAGCCTTTATGATGACATATGGAACACGATCACGCACAATTAGAGCAGTTGTAGCATCTCTCTGTACACCAGGGGCAACTTGGCTTTAAAAGACAACAAAATAATTAAAATAACCATTTTTAGTGCAATATCGAGACTTATGCTAAGCACAGAAGGGGTTAATTATTACCTTGGCACCTCTTGCAGCGTTTATGATGACATATGGAACATGATCACCCATAGTTGGAGTAGTTCTAGCATCCCTCTGTAAACCAGGGGCAACTTGGCTTTAAAACGCGACATCAATTTAAAAAATCCAACAATGGACTCATTGTCAATAAAAAGCAAAATATCAAAAGAGTCTTTAGATGCACTGCAGTAATAAAAATATAGACATAGGATTGAAATGGAACCAGAAGGAATTTCACCATTCATTATACTTGTTATGAGAAGTTATTTCTAGTATTTACCTGCCACATGCGCTTAGCTAGTTCCACATGTGCTACCTTGACTGCATAGTCATCTCCAGTCTGTCAGACCCTAACTCAACAAAGAGATTGTTAGCACATGCAAACAACAATGCCCTTAAGAATTTGTTGATAGCCTTGATAAAGGATATGACCTGCAAACATCGGTTTCTGCTGCAGCTAAACAGTAATCAATTTTTCTCAGCATGAGATTAAAAATGCAGATATATTATATATTGTCATGTTTGGATTCTCTTCAATTCTATAAGAGCCTCCCTTTACACTTCTTCCTTCCATTGCTAGCAGTAAATATTGACTGAATCCCTTCCAAATAGAGAATGTAGGGAGAAGAAACATGACAGACTTAAAAACGAAACTTCCATGGCCTGCCCCAACTAGGTATAGTATATACTTCTAACACTTGAAACCAGGAATATGTAATAAGTGACTTGCTCGCAATGTAAATCTCCTCTTCCCCTATCATATTTTCTCCATTTAAAAATTAACAAATGGTCAAGCAAATTGGTCATAAACATGCAAAAGGATTCATTGTTCTCACCTTAGTTATCACCAAAAGTGACAAATCCATTATTTTCATTAACAAGTCATAAATAGTGTTCTTGACATACTGCACTGCACCAGGTATGTCACGATCAGTGAGTATTTTGTGAAGGCACTATGTAACCAAGTTCTTCACTAGCAGGCAATTGTCCCTTCGCACTGTTTCAATGCCTATTAATATGGAATATTTAAAAGATCAGGAATATTTAATATTAAGAAGGTATCAAATAAATTATTTTTTTATGAGCATTTTGAGCCTTCACAAACACTAAGTCCTGTCTTTGAAACAAAAAGATCAGGTTTTTCACCTTTAGTATCCATTTTGTCATAAGCATCTGGCTTTGTCCACAACAAATCAAAATATCAAAGCCACAACAACCCAGCATATATTTTCTTGTTGATCAACAAGTATGGGTAGTATATTTTTTCAAATTCTAGTTTAATAGGCTGCATAAAATCATACGTTAAATAACACACTAATTAGGTGCCAAAGATGCACAAAACAGATGTAGATAAGCCACAGAAAAGCATAACTGATCATCTTGTCCTGTGCATATTTACAAAGATCTCATGGAAGTGGAATGTCAAAAGAAGATTAGTTTTAAAAATAAAGGTGATATTAAACATTCATCCCTACAAAAACATCATTAACAACTCTAGAGGCTTCACGGATATTTAAAATTCTTGACACTGTACCTTTGTAAAAGTACCACTAATATAATCTGAGGCTTCCCTCCCTAGCATCATGGCCTCTTCTATATTTGGTACACCAAATTGTATCATAACTGAATCTGTATCTCCGTATACAACCTAGATTCAAATATAAAAATATAATATCAAGCTTTATCGTAGAAATCTTGGTTAGGATCAAACTACCCATTATGATTTAAAAAACTTGGACTATCACCAATACAACAAGTGTACTTCCTGTCATTACTGATCCAGTTCAAAGGCTACAAATGCCTTTAGTTGCTAAATAATAGCCTACGTCAGCATTGTATTGGTAACCACCAACTATTGTGAACCTTTCTTCAGCTAGCCCCTTTATATGCTCTATCATTTGACAGACTGACAGGTAGAAAAAAAAAAGAGATGATTAATGATATGAAATTTTTAAACTATACGTAAAATCGATATTGTCTGATGGAACAGAGAATGTGTCAAAAGATCAAAGTAGACTGGTAATCAAAATATAATAAGAGGGCCTAAGCATATCATCTTAGTTGTACAAGTACACATGACTAATTAATGCAATTCAAGAACTCGATCTTATTTGTACAAGATTGTCAATTACAGTTCATACCCAAAACATTATGCCAGGAGGAAGAAAAGAATTACATGGATATAATTGATGGCCAAAAATAATCAATGTGAATGGTTGATACATGCATATATAGAATAAGAGCGGACTGCAAGTATCTCTATCTTGTAAGTAAAAGAAGCACCAATAACATTACAACTAGGAAAAATAAGGGGAGAATCAAGGTGTCCATGGATTTAATGTCTTCTTTCCATGGAAGAACTGTGAAATTACCATACCTCCTCACACTCGATGAAATATCCAAACAGGGCAATTGCCTAATAGCGTCACCAGTAAATCCATAAACTAAATTCGCATTGGTCTGCAAGTGCACACAGTCAAAACTATTTTATGTGTTTCACCAACATACCTATTTTTACTTTTATTCCATGTCCAAGCCATAATTAATACATACTTGACAAATCTGTAATTACCTTCAAAGCCAATTGTCAGCCATCCATGATAGCCTTTTCAAAAGGATCTTTAGCCTCCTAAACAAGATTACAGGAAGTTAAAAACTGAGATGCTAAGTAGAAAAAATACAAGCATGTAACATGAACATAGGAAGCACTTAGTTCACCACCTTTAGGTCTACCTTGGCTCTTTTCTTGGCAACTAGTAACTCTTCTAGGATCTCTGGTAATATGCCCTAGGAAACAGGAAAAAGAGCATTCAATTTAGCATCATCGAAAATGGTCAGCATATGATGGTTAAAAAGTAAATAATGAAATAAGTCTCAGCATAATGTTTGACATGCAAAGCCATTAAGGTATTAGTATCCTACTTTACTTTTAATCCTTTCTAGTAGCATAGCTTCTGGTGCCTATGTTAGTGTTACAATGGTACAACTATGCATTATACAGTTGGGATGACTAGGACAGTTTATTGGGATCTCATCCACATAGCAATTTGACTGCTAAAGTCTACCTTACATGTTAGGGAACCTATCTACTTTTTGTACATTGACGAATCAACCAAATCTGAATTTGAATCTACTGAAAACTTCAAAATATGTATCATACAAGTAGCCTAGGGTTTATTTTCCATTATCCGAAACTTCTTGAGAATCTCAATTGCTTACTTACCCGTGTTCGAGGACCAGCATCTCACCTCAACTCAGCCAAACCTCCAAGACCAAGAAATAATACATGTCAACTTCACTTGCCAGTTTCTTATTGCACCATGGGATAGAGTTTTTTAAACTAATTGTTAGGACCGGGTAATCTACATACAACACAAATATAAGCATATCAAATTTATCATAATAAAAAAAATAATAAAATTTAGGACCTGCAACAGTCTTAGCGATGCCCATAATCTGTAAGTACTCATAAATCCATGAGTACCAAGCACAAGAGGCTAACTTAGCCGAGAAAGGGACTTCTTCAAGTTGCACACATGGCTATCCCATCCTAACAAAGATATTATATTTGAACCTAAGCTGAAACAAAACCATGAATCACTCTTCCTTCCACCTGCGTCTCTGGCCCTGTCAAAAACCACTAAAGCATGCAACAGCACAAAGCACTGTGCCAATGTGCCCTTTAAGTACCTCGCATACCTCAGACCATGGAGCATATTTGCAGCAACATAAGCTCAACCATATATTAGCAGCCAAGCTAGACAATAAATTGGTGTCTAAGCCCCCCTTGTTTGTGAGACAAGGGATCTCATGCACACAACAATTTGACTGCTAAATTCTACCAGATATGTTAGGGAACCAATATACATTATGTTAGGGAACCTATATACTTTTTGTACACTGACAAATCAACCAAATTTGAATCTTAATCTACTGATAACTTCAAAATATGTATCATAAAAGTATCCTATTGTTTATTGTCCATTATCCAAAACTTCTTCATAATCTCAATTTCTTACTTACCCCTATTTGAGGACCACCTCACCTCAACTCAGCCAAACGTCCAAGACAAAGAAATAACACATGAGGTGTATGTCCTTCATGTCAACTTCACTTGCCAGTTTCTTCTTGCACCATAGGATAGAATTTTTTTAACTAACTTTTAGGACCAAGTCATCTACATACAACACAAATATAAGCATATCAAATTGATCACAATGAAACAAATAATACAAGTTAGGACCTGCAACAGTCTTAGTGATGCCCATAATATGTAAGTACTCATAAAAAAACAGAGTATCTTCAAAATTTGTTTTGTTGCACACATAATTAGTTTATGTCTGGACCCTCACAACCTAGTGCGCTCCTTAGAAGCTAGAGTGATGCACATTCAAGTTATTAAAATTTAACACATATCAATCATTTTTTTCCTCTATTTGGGAGGCACTACATTAATTGTGGGTGTGGAATGTTCATCACATTGAACACCCTCATCATTATTTTTGTCTCCCATTCGGTGAAATTCAACAATGGTTTCCTGCCAGGGTTCAACAATGACTATTGCATGATTTTTTGCAACAAGAAAATCATCATGTGCTTGTATCTCCTCCCCATGCTCACTCTGAGATTTTTCACCTGATTCCTATACACAACACACTTTAACTTGTTATAATAACATTAAAACCTCCAATTGATTTATTGCATTATTCATATAATATTATAAACAACTAACCTCGGATCCTTAACTAGTAATCATTTTTCCCCTTGATTTATCATGTGTTGGTGAAGACCTTGGGAACCATGTAATACAACATATTTTAGTTCTTCCTCTGAAGCTTCCTTTTGAAACTGGTGAACCTACATTAACAAAGATAATCATATCTATAAGGTAAAATAACTAATAAGATACAATTAACTCAATGTGACCATGGTTACTTTGCCTAAAATAGAGAATATAATAGATGTAAATATCACTTACCATACCGCCATGAATACTATTATATCCACCACAGCCTAATTTGTGAGATCCAATTTTTGACACCCTAGCTTGGGTTGCTTTTCTTGTATCTCGTAGGCTTAGCTCCTCGTTGTGTAGATGGCATATACTTTGGATTTCTGTGGACTTTCCTCTTAAACTTGGCATCTTTCATAAGTTCATCCCACGTCACTTGTTCTGTGATCCAAGCTGGATGTGGATACATCAAGTTTTTTGTCAACTTTGTCCTTAAATTGGACCTCTTTGAGTGCATGTATTTTCTTGCAATCTGTAAAATAATTTCCTTATCAAATCCGGGATTACCAAATGCTATTACTACATCTTTAAATAGTTCCTCTTTTTTGGCATTAGCTTGTTTCCTCCAATCCATTTGGATGGTATTTCCAAATAATGCTTCTGCACGATGAAAAATAAAGTGATAAAATTTCAGCCTTGTTTCATCCTTCAAGACATTTCCTTCTGAAGTGAGCAAGATTATAACTTCTTGCATTCTTTTTGTGGTCACCGATGATATTGTTTTAGTCTTGGGGATTGAGAAAGTTTCCCTTATAGGTACATTAGGCACTGTGTCACTTACTTCCTGCATTTACAATGAAATTGTGGAACTATTAAGAACCCAACCAAAATATGAAACTATTTTTCATATCTAAAATAATGATCCTAAACATAACAAATGATTAAAAAAAATAAAAAAAATATTTTTACCTGTTGATCTCTTGCAGGAGCTACACTCTCCAGCAATGACATTTCCCATAACTGAATTTGTTCAATTATTTCTTGTCTGATTTGAACATTGGCAGGAATATCTGGTAGGAGCCTTAACATTCTTGTTTGTGAGTCTATAAGACTCCTCAAAGAAACTTGTTATGGTCCTGGTGGGAGAATGCTAACTAGACCCATATTTGATGTAGAAGGCATGTTATGGGGTTCTGGTCTAGGTGTAGATGGCATAACATGACCCTCTATACCAACAGATTGTATACTTGTTGGAGTCACCCTACAAACATCCTGTAAGGCACAAATATAAATAATAAGATAGAATAATAGATGAATAATGTTGAAATATGTAACTAGGTTCGATCTTCTTAATGACATATCTAATCACAATTCTATGTAATTTATGTAAAAAAAGGAAAAGAAGATTATTTTTGTTATGACTCGGGCATGGGTTTCATGAACACATGAAGAAGCAAGTCCCATTATAGAATGACAATATCTCGGAAGACTCATTAAAAGAAGGTCATGAAGGTGGCAAATGATCAATGAAATGTATAGTAAAGTTGCAAATAATCATGGCAATCAAAATACTAATCAATACAGATAGGTGTCCATGAGGTATGTATAATACTTTTCTTTTAAAGGGTCCATCATAAGATGTAGTAGGGTTGAATTTATGGGTTTATATTTTAAGAAATACCCTAGTATTTAGGAACCTTAACCTTAAGGTATTTCTTCGCTATGATTTGATTTGTAGGGCATGGGATAAACTCTAGAATGACATAAAGGGAAAAGAGTATGATCTAATGTTTGAATTTAAGAAACCCTAAAAAGCCCTCTTGATTACATAAAAACCCTAAAAAGGTAACTTGACATGATGTTTTGGAATAACATATTGCTTGGGTTACTTGTTAAAATAGTATTGTATGTACAAGAAGAAAAAAATGGATGGGGTGATCCATTTGAAGGCATAATGTAGCTCTTTGTAACACCTCACACCTCATAAATCATGGAGTCGTTGTGCAAACATTTTATGAAATATATGCCCTAGATTTATCAACAAATAACATAATCAAACTCACATAAATAAATGGTTGAATCTTACATCTTGCATGACATTAGATGTATATGGGGGCATTAATGATCCCTGCATGCCAATATTGGTTGTATTGAGGGGCATAAATGAATCCTGCATGCCAACAAAATGCACGCTTAGTAAAAACACAAATATTAATAAATATATATAGTGAAATAAGTTAACTAAATGCACAAAAATATTGATCAAGTTTTACCACTATCATTACCTTAGATGTTTTATAAGGTGTTATAGGGGTTGGAATGACAGCTTTAACGATTGCCTGCATTCTACAAACATAAATTAGCATAATATAATAAGGAATATAAGATAATTGAACATATAAAAGACAATATTCAAGCTTACCTCATGCATCATCATAGCAGCGTCTTGCCCTCGTGCATTTGTTAACATTTCCATAAAAGTAGTGAATATCATTGAAGCCCCCATAGTAGCATCGGTAACACCCATGGGTACATTCTTAAAAAAACACATAATAACATAAAAATAAGAAAACCTTGATCAAAAAACCGATAAGAAAATAGAATTGGTAACACCAAATATGTGTTGAGTGAGCATTGAAGATATGTCCAACACTTTGAGGCAACCTTATCAAAGTGTTTCAACAAGCATTTAATTAGTCACAAAAAAACTTTTGAAGTATCATTTTAAAGTTACTTCTAAAAGCAAATCCAACCTCTAACTAAATCAACAACATAAATAATACAAATACCAAAAGCAACATAAATACCTGGTCTTCCATTTCGTATAGAATAATGTAATAGAAATCAGTGAAGAAAGTTTGTGGACAATAGTTAGGATCATTACATAAATAAATGTTGAAATATATGACAACGTGTAAAACCATAAAATTATTATAAAATATGTTGGTTTAAACTTCTACGCATGTAATACTAATTTCATTAAGGAGTTCTCTAGATTATATTACAAAGGGTAATGCATTGTCTGAAATTGTTGTCGCATAATGCAAAGTAATCTCTGTAGAATATCTCCTTGCCGCCTATAAACAGTACTTCACTATTTCATTGCAGCCATAATCAACTCCACACCAGACCTTGTTTGCCTCAAAACCCCAGACCATACCTCAAGATGATTTGCTGCCACATAAAAACCTTAGGGGTGATTCGTTGCCACAAGAAATCCCTTGTTGGTTGTTCGTTGCCACAATTGATACCTCAGGAATGATCTGTTGTCATCAACAGTGCCTCAAAGGTATCTTTCTATCTCATAATTGCTTCATAGACATATTGCTGCCATAGTGAAGCCTCAGATTTAATGTGTTGTTATAGATAATGCCTTAGAGATAGGCCAATGCCTCAGATAATGTCTCAGGGATGATTTGCTGCCTAGATAATGCCTCAAGATAGTTTGTTGCCACAGTTAGTGTCTGTTCGATCATTTATATAACAACATTCGGAAGTTGGATTAAAGTGAGAGATTTTAGAAAATTAAATGAAAGTTTGGTTGATTGACTCCGTGCAATTATGAATTGAAATCAACAAGGTTCCATATATGGTGCTCAAAAAATAAACGGTGTTCCTAACAAACAAGGATCACTTTGTAGATAAAATATTTAAATAAATTATCACCAGTTTATATTAAACTGTGAAATCAACATTTGAAAAGCAATGCATATGAAGCATATTAAGCATGCATGGAAACTACTAATCGAAGTCCAAACAATTATTATGGTAGATGAAGCGATATGGTGTGTTGCCTTAGAAGAGAACCAATATGCAATAAAGAACCCTGAAATATGCTTGGAAAATGAAAAGACATAAAATAATGTAGAGCACTGGTGGCAGAGAGTGTATAAAAACTCAGAATTATGTTTAACCCTCAAATATAGCTAACCACACATGGAATAAGTGAATTCAAATGAATGACAATGCAATGAATTCCCATGAGCTCTGGTTTCATCAATTCATGAGTAAATGTTGTGTGGGATTAAACCAAATAATGCCAATTTCATGCCTCATACTTCTCAAAGACCCAAGCTACAAATATCATGGCTTGGTATTATACCTATGCACAGATTTATGTAGATTTGAGATTTTCAGAGAAGAATCAATCATATTTCCATAACACCCCTCTCAAACCTATTTCATGCTAACGAATTAGAGTCTAGTGCCAAACACATGATCACATATCCAAGCAAAACATCATCCCAGTGCATCTCCTAGAATGGTGGATATCAAGTGACTCAAACTAATGAAAAGAAGCCATGATTTGACTCCAAGACTATTGAATATTGGAGAAATTCACTTTTTCGTGTTGCAGACATTAGTGGTTTCAAGCTGGAGGCATGCAATACTGGGTGAAAACTCAACCTTCACTATCAATGATAGTATTTTATGTTTGATAAATAGACATAGATGCTTGTTTCTCAGTGTTATATTTATTTTCTTCTGAATAACTAGCAAGGAGCTGGAGATGGAGCTGCTAGATAAGGTGGTTAAATGTCTGTCGGAAATAGTGGAAAAGCCAGAGTTGCCCATGGTCGACTATCCAACAGGCTTGAATTTTAAGCTTCAATATTTTGAAGAGACAATCTTGTTGCAGCAACAGCAAAGGGGGAATCTCAGATATTGGGGATAGTGGGGTTAGGTGGCGTAGGAAAGACAACTTTTGCAAAACATTGAAAAAAGATGAGATTTTAACCCTGTTTTTCATGTGGCCCCATACCTTTTAAAATTGAAAAATATATTTGGTGTAAACATGCTTAAACCTTTGCACTACTCTACTAGGAATGGTAAAGAGTATATATCAAGACTATTGCATACAAAACAACTACTACCAAAATGATAATGTTGATGTCACTAAGTTCTAAACATTGAAAATAGTTACAATGAAAAGACAAGCACCTAACTCAATCAATATTTCCATACTATTGAAATATATGTCCCCCAAATCTAGACTAAATGACCTAAATTCACTACCCAGTGATAGATAGAGAAATAGGTACTTTGAGGCCAAATGTTTTAAGAAAAAACTAGATGATAACATGGGTAAAAGTATGGAGGAATATTGTGAACCCGTATGTTAGAAAAATGAGATAGGGAAACTTGTAGTAGAATTAGTGTTGGTAATCTTCCAGTATGAATGTTACTAATAAATTTAGCTCTGATTGTACTCAAATGTTTTTATAAATATCCTACATAATATTGCAAGGAATTTAATAAAAAGTTTTGAAATCAGAACTAGCTTCAGAAATAAATTTGAAGAGACAAAATCCAATAGTCCTAAGAATAAAAAATGCAGTCCAATTCCTTCCTTGTATTTGGGGATTAACACTATCTTCAGCTTGAAATAAATTTACATTTTTCGAATTCCCAAGTGAAATTTCAGATCCATGTTAGAAAATTTGTAAACTCAGATACATGTAACTAGTATGATGTTTGCACCAAAAGGGCCTTGGTTCCTTCTACAACATTCATGGAAATGAGATAGCCATCATCTCTTTCATGGCACATTAAATAAGGAAACTAACACAATCTCATGTAAATTAAGATCTAGAATGTACCTAGACATAGGAAACTCAAGGATGAATATCTATCTTGAGTTCACACAAACAGTCGATGTATGCATTATTATAACTATAAATATACAACCTAAATTTAAATAGATTTGGCTAATGTATATGTTAATTTATAGAAATTTACTTCAAAGAAAACCCAAGTTCCTAGAGAGGGGCTGATGACATAAAATTGAAAACCCAAATCATGGTTACAATACTCAAATATAAAATGCTATGTTGCTTAGTTTGAACATATCAAGGAACTTACAAGCAAATCTTGCATGAGAAGTGTGGTAAGAGGTTTGAAAGAGGGAAATATGGCATAGTTTAAAACAATTCTTTTCTCAGAAACAAATACATGTAGATTGTTGCATCTTTGAAGCTCTCCTCCTTTCCATTG
Source organism: Pinus taeda (assembly GCA_000404065.3). Classification (NCBI taxonomy): domain Eukaryota; kingdom Viridiplantae; phylum Streptophyta; class Pinopsida; order Pinales; family Pinaceae; genus Pinus; species Pinus taeda. The sequence goes on along the minus strand of APFE031330636.1, from coordinate 38,721 downwards.
TCCAGAAAACTTCATAAACCATTTTTTCCATTTATACATAACCATCCTGAGAGACGACAATAAAGATGGGACTAGACCTTCCATGTAGTACCAACTTCAATTCTACCCATTTTGTGTTGAACTCATGGAAGACCGAGAGCCCACAAAATTGGTGCAACCTAAATTTTTAAAATGGGTTTATGAGTAAACTACAGAAAAACCAACAAGAGATTGAGAATGAGTAGTTATGTAAGTATGAAGGTCCCCAAAATACAAAGTTTCCATTGATAAACAAAACAAAACCTCAATACCCTTCGAGGGGCCAATAATAATGTAGAAAAGCCCCCGAAAATTTAGATTGAGATAGTAAATTGGATTATCACAAATTTTTCTCATAATCCACGATTCAACAATAGCAAATTATAAGTTTCTTCCATGGAAATAAATCGCGCATTGTTGGAAACACGAGAAAGAACTTGTTGACTCAACAATAACGTAAGATGAAAAAAACACATCCAAAAACAACCAACTCCATCGAAACCTTTCGAGAGGACATGCGGGATTCTGGGGGGTGCTGCTTTGGAGGTCTGTAGTACCATATGTAGGAGGATCAGCCTTGTGACATTTCTCAAACATTTCCCTGAAACATTTCATGACCTCCTCATACTTATTAGGTGGATCAAAGGCATGGAATTTCTCTAACATTTACCTGAAAATCCTCATGATCTCTTTATACCTATTGAGTGTAAAATGGGCCATCATTAAATGATTAAAATTCAATGTACTCAGTGTCATCTCAATGTCGTAGATGGTTTTCAGCATATCGAACCAGGCTTCCATGTCCAACCTAACAATAAGTGCTCAAAACTATGTTATATGTAATGAGATTCCATATACCACTAAGTTATTTAATAAATTTACGAAGAGAAACAACATTATGCCCTAACAAACATTATTGCCCTAAATTTACACTCAAATTCAGGACGAAAGGGTTAAATGTCTGTCGGACATAGTGAAAAAGCCAAAGTTGCCCATGGCTGACTATCCAACAGGCTTGAACTTTAAGCTTCAAGATTTTGAAGAGACAGTCCTATTGCAGCAATAACAAAGGGGGAAATTTCAGATATTGGGGATAGTGGGGTTAGGTGGCGTAGGAAAGACAACTTTTCCAAAACATTTCTTCAATATGAAGAAATCAGATTATCACAGATCCTAATTTTTATTTGAAGTTAGAGATAGTACAGCGAAAAACTCTTTAAATTCGTGGCAGAGAATACTTCTTAAGGCCAACATCTTTGCAAGGGAAATACATCAAATTGAAAGGAAAATACCTGTGGAAAATAAACCCTTTGTTGTCTTCCTTGAAACTTCTAGCTCAGTTTTGAGTTCCTTTGCAAAATAACAGTGAAAGCCCCAACATATATAAACTAAAATAATTTAGTGCCAAAGAGATTTTTGGCCTCTACACCAAAAACGTTTTGGTGGTTTCAGTGGTCTTTTTTCCATTTTAAGATGGCCTAGCCCGCTATTTCCTACTATATCCCGCCCATGTCTCCCACTTTTCATAAGAATGGGGGTCTTAATTTCCATCTCCCACCACCCACGAGTAAATGAGCACGTACTCTGCTGTCGTTGGGCCTCGTGCCCTTAATGCCCATCATAGAAACCCTAGTCTTGTGGCTTTAATAGATCAATAACTTAACACAAGCGCATTCTTGGCAACAAGACTGCAATTTCATAACCAAAACCAAAAGTCTGAAAATGAGGAATTGTTCCTTTGAGTTCGGCCCAGTCCCTCTGAGTTATTATAACAAAACCCTGAGCCTTAGGCCAGAGAAACCTGTTAAAAATACATTACAGGGATAGTATTCCATCCATTTCACGGATGAAGGATGTTAATTAATATCCCTAGCCTAGTTCAACAAATAAACACATACCTGGTGGTGGGCGCCAAGGAACTGGTAGACCCAACTGCAATTTGGGATGACTCCAAGGACCCACACCATAGCCAACCAGGGTTTCACATTCAACTAGAAAACCAGATGAGTATGTGATGAAAAAACAAGAGAAAATTTATAAAACTCAGAAACTATTTAAGTTTAACACCTAAAACAAATATGTGCTTACGTGAAGAGACTATCCAAGCTGGAAACCCTTTCTGAAAACAGAGACTGTGTCTCAGCGCACATCGTGTTATACCACTGAAAATAACCATTTTCAAAGGAAACCAGAAGTGGGCATCTTGATCAAAGGAAAACTATGGCGAGGTAAAGCAGCGGGTAGAGAACCATAACAGAGAAAGAAAGAAGTGAACCATTAGAAACCCTTTCTAAAAATAGAGACTGCGTCTTAGTGCACATCATGTTATACCATTGAAAAGAACCAATTTCAAAGGCAACCAGAAGCGGGCAGCTTGATCAAAGGAAAACTGTGGTGAGGTAAAGCAGTAGGTAGAGAACCATAATAGAGAAAGACACAAGTGAACCATTTGAGGACTTGACGGACTAACACTCCCGGCTCAACAACCCTGGGAGATCACCTCAAGGCACACAATGTACCAGGATGTAACACCATGACCATTGGATTTGGAAGAGGCATCTACACGATAGAACTGATGCATATTCCCACAGAAGGATTCCAACTGGAGGCTCCTTGGTAGTCGAACCATGTGTTATCACTCAGGTTGTCCCTTGGCTCCTGAAGGGATATGGTCGAGGTAACTATAGACCAATCTTTGGATTGCGAGTTCTAACCCACCTGCAATCAGAGAGGCTCTCTCTTAATGATTTAGCTTTGTTGATAATGATTTTAGGCTAGTTATGGGGTTTAGGGGTTTTGATTTTTTGTTTGGATGGAAGATGAATATGACGCAGATAATTCCAAGCAGAGAGGCAAGGGAAATTGTGATAAGTTTCAAACCATTGGGCATGGAGTCATGGATTAAGGCTTGCTGTTGTGTTTTCTTGGTCACAAGAGGACTTTGGAGCGGGATAGCTACACATGAAACAAAATAAATTTGCTGAAAAAGATGGGATGAAAGTCAGAGATGAAAGGAAATCAAGAACCTTTCACTAACTAACAGGGAAAGAGGTGAATGAATGGTTATCTAGGAGTAGTTAAGAATTCCTAAACTAGCATTCATATGTGAAAGAAACAGCGTAAACAAGATCATTTAAGTATGCATGTTCATAACTATTCATGATGAAAACATGAAGAAATTGCAGAAATTGAGCCTAACATGCAGCCAAGCAAATCCTGAATTATTCTTCTTTTCTGCAATTTAGATGGTGGATTGATGATAACACAAACATAAAAAACTAAACAGAGTTAAAGAAACACTTATTGAACCATGTAGAAGCACAAGAATTCCATAGTCACTCCTCGACCAGTTAAACACAGCAGACAGTTTCAAAATCCATGCTTTCAACAGTCTTTGATTATAGAAAGTATCACATTTACAGTGCAAGTCTCTGCTCGAGCAAAATATCGAACTAACAAAGATCAAAACAACCAACCAACCCCTACTCCATTTTTCAGGGTGGTATATATAAGCAAAATATCTAAAGTTATTTATTACAACCGACCTAACAGGTCTACAGGAAAAGCTTTCTAAACCTAACTTATGCTGGAACTAACTGTAAGTAAATCTTCTTTGGGTTGCGCCAGTGGCAGCTGGATCAAAAATTGAGTTAATGTGATGTCGTCTATGGCTTGATGCAGTGGTTTTGTAATAACTATGCATTGAGTTCTGGTCCACTGATCTCCTGTGAGTTTAATGTGCAGTCATTTGTGCTGGTGATCTTTCAATGTGTCCTCAACTGTTTCTTGATTTTCAGGGCTTTCCTTTTAATGCTGGATTTGCCTCGAGCCCTGAGAAAATCTCCTCTGATACACTTTGCCGCTACACTGGTACTCTTTGACATGCTTTTTATCTTCATATCCGCTCTGATACTCTTTAACCTCTAAACCTGGTCTCTCTCTATCTTCAGATACATTCAAATTGGCAAAATCGAGCTTTTTCTGCCATTTTCAGTGCAAAAAGGGCCGAGGAATCAAAAGATTCCCTAAAGATTCTCCAATATGGCTCATTTCCCGTAGCGATTCACGCATCGAAAACTACCTTTGTTTTTCATTCCGGAGCTCTGAAGCTTGACTTTCGCACTTGCACGTTTTTTTGTTTTTCGGCTGCTGGCATCAGCATGACGTCAGCTGTACGGTGGATGACGTCAGCTGTATGGTGGATGATGTCAGCAGTGGGGTCCTCTGGTACAGATGTGATGTTAGTAGGGTGACATGGCGGTACGGCGGGGTGATAACGTGGCGGGACACAGTGGCAGGTGACGTGGGCCAAGCACAGGGAGGAAGGGGTGAGGTGGAGCCGACGTGGCGGGATGACGCGGTGCTCCTGTTACATGAGGGGAGGGGCAGTTTTGGGGTTCATCTGACTGCTTTTGATATGGAAGCGGTTTCTGTCAGGGGCGGCCCGATGCAATGGGAAGGTTCCAGCTGTCCCGATGTATGACGGTAAAACCGTCGGACATCCGGTGCTAACGTGCCCACACAAGAGGGTGCCCGATATGAACGAGGGCCGTTGGATCTGGGGGAGGAGATCCGACAGTGGATGGGCAGAGAAAGTGCGCGGGGTTTAGTCAGGTAGTGCGCACGATAAAACTTTAATATTTCACGGCGCGGGTGGGTTTAGACTTTAGGAAAATGGTATAATGGGTTTCGGCGCTTGGTGACTTATTAACCAAAATTAATAAATTCCAAAATATAATGCACGGGGAGGGGTTTTTGCATTTGGAAGGGAGGTTTTTTGTGTTTTGGAAGGAGTCCAAACACCTTGGGGGGAAATTTATGGAGAGATAGGGGCTCTTACTAAGGTCCAGATGACCTAGTAATTCCCAAGGGATGTTTATGGTTATATTCCAACCAGGGGGAGGGGATATTTACAAAGGGGAGCTATTAACATAGTTTTCATACGGGGAAGGGAAAATAGATAGGGAGTTGCATAGTAATGTCAATAGTTAATATGAAAATGATAAGAAGAGCGCTAAGTTCTAGAGATCTTAGGCTTTGAAGGGGAGATAGAACTTTGTAGAGAAGTATGGACCCTCCTTGAGTAAAGCAGATCTTTACCAAGGCTAATGACGTGGAAAATGATGAAACTAAGAGATATCAAGCAGATCTTGACATCTTTTGGGGAAATTAGTAAATGAATTAAGGGAGAAGAAGAAGGGGAAGTTAGTTATGCCTGATTTGAGCTCCTCCATATGGGAACTGCCTGCTGACTGTGATCTGTATGAGTGTAACATTTGAAAATGTGGAATTAATCACAAATCAACATTACACAACCTCAAAATTACCTACCCAGCCTACTTACCTAAGATTTTTTCTTCTTTCTCGTTTGGGGGCACTTGGACTTGCAAACCCAGCTTTTCAACTTTTTCTTTTCATGTCTTCCTATCTACATCTACACTTATTTCTTCCAAGGGCCCAGATTAAGCAGTTGGGCTTCTTTGATTCTCTACCTATCTAAGAATCTGCCAAGATTAAGCTGTTTGGCCAAATTATTCATTCTCTATATTCTAAAACAGGAAATTGAAACCTAAGGAGACCAAGAATGAACTGTTTGGACCTCCCTTCAGCTGAAAATTGTACAAAAATGAAATAACTCTTCAAAATTGGAATACAACAGATAAACTTTGAGTAGCATTCTTTCATGGCCTCTTTCTTTGGTGACTGTTAGCAAATATGGAGCATTGCAACATGCAAAGTATGACATATTTGGCCTGTAAAAATGTCCATCATGAAATATGAGTAACCTGCTGCAGCAGGAGGCTAACAGTGGCTCCACTTGGGGATGGATTCTCCTTGTGAGAAGCCAAGAACAGCAGGTCAGGCTGCTTTGATCTTCTATTGTTGCTGTGTTTTTGGAAACTTCTTAGTGCTGACTGTTTAGATTAATTTGAAATTTTTGACTGCCAACAACACTTTCCCTCACTGATTTGCTGGTAAATTGTGAAGCCCTGCTTTCTTCTGTGTGCTTAAGCATCTGCACTGTTACAAAATAAATTAAAGTGCTGATATATACAAACATTTATGTACAGAAAATAACACCGCCTTTTCTTTCTTAATCAAAGGGATGATGGTAATGTTTTAGCATTCGGCCATTAACAGGACCTTCTTCAGCTGTGCTACCATCCAAGGACTTGAGGAAAAATGTGTTATTGCCTTGCACTGCACTGATAATGTATGGCCCTTTCCATAGAAAATCGAATTTTGAATGCTTTCCCTTGTCCTCTCTTCGTGAATCCCATCTTAGAACTTTGCTGCCAACCCAGAAATCCTCTGCTTTAGCTTTCTTATCAAACATCCTTTTTAGTTTTTCTTGCAACATTTGAGCTCTATCATACACTTGTTCTCTGGTTTGCTGAAGATGAATGGTTTGATTTACTCTTCTCTGCATGTCATTTGGTTCAGCCTAAATTTCCTGCAATAGTTTGATAGTAGGGATGCCCAAAGATGAAGGAAATTTGGCCTCCATGCCATATACTAGCTCATAAGGGCTCATCCTAATGGATTTCTTAGTTGAAAGTTTGTCTACCCACAGAGAATTTGTGAGCTTCCTATGCCAGTTCTTTTTGTTTTCCTCTAGCAACTTCTTTATGATGTTGATGAGGCTTTTGTTGGATGATTCGGCCAAGCCATTACCTTGAGGGTAGTAGGCTGTGGAGTGGCCCAAGGTAATGTGGAATTTGTGGCAGAAGTTGATGATCTTTTTGGATTTGAAGGAAGAAGCATTGTCAGTGTTAATCTTTTCAGGGCAGCCAAATATGGAAAGGATATTACTCTCAAGGAATTGGATAATGGTGGAGTCATCAGCTTGTCTACATGGGATGGCTTCAATCCACTTACTGAAATAATCAGTGGCTGTTAGAACCCACTTGTGCTGGCCTGAGGAAGAGGGATGAATTTCTCCAATGAAGTCGAGACCCCATTGTTGAAAAGGTCTTTCGGTTGAAATGGGCTTAAGGGGAAGAGGCAGTAATTTTCTTTTCCCTTCAAAGATTTGGCATTTGTGACATGAAACAACAAACTTCTTGACATCTGCAAAAAGAGAGGGCCAATAATAACCAGCCCTTAAAATCTTGTCAGTAGTGGACTTCCAATATAAGTGTCCTCCACAGTCCCCTGCATGGAATTCTTTCATGATGCTGTTAGTTTCATTCATAGTCAAATAATTAAGCAATATTCCCTCATGATTCTTCCAGAACAAAGCACCATCTATGACACAAAACTTTGATGATTTCATCCTTAAAAATATTTTCTTGGTTCTGGACAATCCTGGGGGAGCACACAGGTTTAACAATACAAAGAAAATATCAGCATACCATGGGGATTGCAAAATGGTTTCACTGATCTGTGGAGTCGCCAGCTCTGGTTCATTGTCTAGTTGATTAATGTCTAAGGCTTGGAAATTTGTTTCAGACATTAGTTTGGCTAAACCCTGTCCTTTTATCAGCTTGGTAGGTTTTATTTCAATGTCATATTCAAGAATGCTGGAAATCCACTTGCCTATTTTGCCTTCTAGTCCCTCTTGAGTTAATATATCTTTTACAATAGAGTTTGGGACATAGGCAATCACATGAGAATATAAGATGTACACTCTAAAGTCTTTGGTGGCCTTAACCAGGGCATAAGCCTGCTTTTCCATAATCTGATATTTCAAGGGTGCATCTCTCAAAGCTCGGCTGAAGAAAGCAATTGGCTTTTCACTACCTTGATCATCTTTTTGCAAAAGGACATCGGCTATGGTGTGCTCAGATGCAAAAGAAAAAATGATAAAATCTTTGTCAAATTGCGGACTGGTAAGGATAGGCGTTTGTGTCAAGGTGGTTTTGATACTCTCAAAAGCTTGCTTTGTTTCAAGAGACCATTTTACCTTGGCATTTTTTTTTAACATATTTCTCAACAGCCTCATTAGCTCAGATAGGTTTGGGATAAATCTCCTTAGGAAATTGATCTTTCCCAAGAATGCTTGCAGCTCTTTTATGTTTCTTGGATACGGGATTTGGAGGATAGCTTGAATTCTCTCAGGGTCAATTCTAATCCCATCTTTTGATATGATGTGACCTAGGAGCTTGCCCTCCTCAAGGGAAAACAGAGACTTCTTAGGATTCAAGGAAATGCCATATTTCTTGCATGTCATGAAAATTTGCCTTAGATGTTTAAGGTGCTCTTGGTCGGATTTGGAGAAAGGGGTTAGGTCATCTAGGTATACAACAAGGAAATCATGTATCTCCTTGGAAAATGCAATGTCCATTGCCCTTTGAAAGGTAGCACCAGCGTTTTTTAACTCGAAAGGCATTTTAACATACTTAAATGTTCCCCACGGCGTGGTAAAGGCTGTCTTGTCTTGGTCATCTGGGTGAACAAGTATCTGATTAAATCCTGAAAATCCATCTAGTAAAGAAATTCTAGATGATCCCACTACTCTTTGTAAGATATGGTCCATTTTAGGCAAAGGGTAGTGGTCTTTTAGAGAGACCTGGTTTAAATTTCTCAAGTCTACACACAGTCTGATCTCTCCTGATTTTTTCCTTGTGGGAACTAAGTTAGATACCCATTCAGAAAATCTGATGGGTGCAATGATACCTGTTTCAAACATTCTCTTTATTTCTTTTTCAATGAGGGGAAGAGGCATGGGGTTGATTCTCCTAAGTTTCTGTTTGAATGGTTTTTGATTTGGTTTTAAGGGAATGGTATGCTGGATCACTGAGGGGTCATAGGACTTCAAGTCCTCATAACTCCAAGCAAATACATCTTGGAACTTGTTAGCTCCTTCTACAACAGGTATTCATTTTTCATGATTGGCATTTCACAGGCCAAATATGTTGTACGTTGCTTGCTGCAATGCTCCATATTTGCTCAAACAGTCTCCAAATGAAGAAGGCTACTTCAAGTTCATTCAATTGCCTTCAAATTTTGTAAAGTTATCCCAGTGTCGCTACTTTTAGTTAAAGGGAGGTCCAAATAGTTTAATCTTGTTCTCCCTAGGTTTAAATTTCATGTTTTAGAATATAGAGATTGTAAGTCTGTCCAAACAGTTTAATCTTGGCAGACTCTTAGATAGGTAGAGAAACAGAAGAGTCCAACAGTTTAATCTGGGTTCTGGAAGAAATAAGGGTAGTATGTAGATAGGAAACATCAAAAGAAAATGTATGATGGGTTTGCAAGTCTAAGTGCACCCCCAAGCAAAAGAAGAAAAAATGCTAGGCAAGTAGGTTGGGTAGGTAGTTCTGAGGCTGTTGAATTGTTGACCAGTTCCAAGCTTGCAGGTATCATATCATGCAGAAGATAATCAACAATGATTTGTAAGCAAAAAGGCTCAAATGAGGTATAACTAACTCCCCTTCTCTGTTTTCCCCGATCATTAACTAACATCCCCAAAAGAGGTCAAGATCTGCTTGACACCTCTTGAGTTCATCATCTTCATCACTCCGGTTGAGTAAAGATCTGCTTTACTCAAAGTTGTTTCATATCTTCTCCCGAAGTATGGTCCTACCCCCTGTAACAGCCTAAGTTCTCCCGAACTTAGCGCTTTCTTACCTTCTCCATATTAACCACTAACATTATTATGTAGCTCCCTATGTTTCCCGTCCCCGTATTAATACTAAGTGAAAATCCCTTATGTAATATCCCTCCCTTGGTTGAAAAATAACCATATCAATTCCAGGGAATTGTTCAGTTTATCAGAAACTAAGCAAGAGCCCTGACCCCCGAACCACCTCCCAAATACGATCAACTCCTTCCAAAGTATAAAGTTCCACCGAGGTAGTCGGACCCCTTCCGAAAACCTTATATGACCTTCACACCCACTTACTTACCGTTTCCCCTCAAAACCGTTTCCGCGTCGCAATCTCACACTCTCACATTCATGCAAAACATAGCCCATCCGTCCCCTGCCGATGCGATATTGCGATATCGGCGATCAGCGATCACAAACGCCGAGTGTCCAATCCGTTCACCTTTCCTCTCCGCTGATGCGATATCGCGATATCGCATATCAGCAGTCGCAAGCGCCAAATGCCCAACCCAATGATGCCCCTCTTTCCCCGCCGACGCGATATCACGATATTGCATCGGAGTCTCTTCACCACAGTCCATGCAGTACCTCACCATGTCGCACTGTACCAGGGACCCATAGCTGACGTCATCCGCCGTACAGCCGATGCCATGCTTACGTCAGCAGCCAGAAAAGCCGAAAAAGCTTCGCGCAGGGAGAAAAGTCGCACTTCGGAGCTCCAGATCGAGAAACAGAGGCAGTTTCCGATTCGCGCATCACTACGGGAAATAGGCCATTTCGAGGAATCTTCGGGGAATCTTCTGGTTGCCAAGCCCACTACGCGCCGAAAAAGCCCGAAAATCGCCCAATCGTGCCAAAGGATTCGGTTTGAAGACAACAACAGATCATTCACAGAGTTTAAAGTGTATCAAATCAAATCAGCAGGTATCAAGCGTGTCAAAGAGTATCATTCGATGGTGGAAACCATCAATGTAGCGGCAAAGTGTATCAGAGAATATCTTGAGCGACGACCCAAAGCAAGAGAAAATTGAATATCTTCCAGCAGATTCACAGAAGGAGAGTGAAACTACTTGAAGCTCTCAAATCATAATAATCGCACATTCAATTCGCACCAAAGCTGAACTACAGCCCCGAAGCTCATTCACTTCAGCAGCACCGCATCTGGTACCCAAGGGCCACCTCGTCACCTGTTCCGATTCAGCTGCCCCCAGCGCAGCCAAAAAGATTTACTTGCATTTAATTCCAGCAGCATTTAGATTTTTGAAGAGTTCTAAGCAGGACTGTCAAGGTCACTTGTAATGATGTCTTTCTGATATTTTGTTTATAAATACCACCCGAAGCGATATTGTGAAGGCTTGGTTGGTTGGTAGTAGTATTTATTGGTCAGTTTCCTTTCCAGCAATTTCTCTGAGTAAAGACTCGCACTGTAGCTGTCATATTTTTCATAATCAAAGATTGCTAAAAGCATGGATTGCGAAACAACTTGTTGTTCTCTCTTGGCTAAGGAATGATCACGAAATTCCTGTGTCTCTACATGATCCAATAAGTGTTTTTTCTTCCCTGTCTATTTTATGTTTTATCACCTTTCCGCCTTTCTAAGTTGCAGAAAAAAAGAATAGCTTAAGATTTGTTTCATTACACCTTAAGTTCAATTTCTGCACTTTTCGATGTTTTCTTCAGAAATGGTTATGAGCTTGTATTCTTAAATGATCTGGTTTACCCATTTCTTTCACATATGAGTGCATGTCTTTGGAATTCTTAACTGCTCTAGGATCCCACTCATCCACTTCTCCTCTTTGTCAGCATGATGAAATGATTCTCTTTTTCCTTTCATCCCTGATGTTCATTCCGTACTTTCAGCAGACTGAGTATTGTATCCTGTGTGGCTATCCCGCTCCGTATCCCCTTGTGACCAAGAAAACTCTCGCATGCCTCAATCTGTGACTCCATGCCCAATGGTTTAAAACTTATAACACCTTACTGTGCCTCTTTATTCAAGAATCCTACCTTCCTTCTAATCACAGTCAACATTCCCTTGAAGTCAGAAAGCTAGTCTAGAATCATCAACTAAGGTTGAATCTAAAGGAGAGAGCCCTCTTCAATTGCAGGTGGGCTAGAACCTATAATCAGAAGATCGGTTTGTGGTTACCTCGGCCGTATCCCTAATAGGATCCTAGGGACAACCTGAGTGATAACATAATGGCGACCCCACTGGGGACCTCCTCAGATAAATCAATGCAACCATTCTGCAGCTCTACAGTGGAAGAAACCAACTTGTAAAAGCCTCGGTCGACCTGTATCTGTGCACTCCATTGGGGATTCAAGTGCTCGGTTCATTTTTAAACCCCAATGGAGGAAGTGCTCCTATTTTTGAAGGCTTGTCATGCTTAGTTCTGATATTTGATGGTGGACAAAGATCAGGCACTTCAGAGTCCCGACATCCACCTAGCGACTCCACTTCAATTTCAATCAAAGGCTCCACTGAGGAACGAACCAAGTGTTACAACCAAGTACCCCATGTATTAACAACAAAAGAGAATGATCGAATCTTGGGAAGAAATTCCGGTAGAAGAAGCTTTACAAAAATGCAGAGAAAGTTTATCAGAGTTTGAGCTTGATGAAATTTTTTTCAGAAAGGTATTGTCAAAAATACCTGGCGGCCGGAATAAACTGTTCCTTGAGTTTGTTGTGGAAAAATATGAGAATGAAATTGAACTCTTGGGAGCTCAAAGTCAGCCTTATGATTTCTGCAACCCTCAAGAGTTTTGCCAAAATCTTCCTCCTCCAGTTCAACGGGAAATAGTGTTGTCTCATGAATTACAGGTTGAGTATGATCTGGGTTCCAAGGGAAAGACAGAAGGATCAACGGCTAGGGTCATTACCGACGATGTAACTGATCCTTCCAGCCCAAAGAACCCGGAATCATACCTAAGATTCCATGCCCATATTCAGGAGGGAACACTATTGCCTGAGGACCTGAGGATTCTGTGTGATCTGGGATCCAAGGGAAAGACAGAAGGATCATCTGCTAGGCTCATTACCGAAGATGCAGCTGCTCCCCTCGACCCAAAAGGTCCCAAATCATGCCGAAGTCTCTCGTCCTCAACTCAGGAGAAGATGCCGCCACCTGCTGATTCACAGACTCTGCATGATTCTATTGAAGATTCAAACGAAGTAGAGGAAGTTCTCTCACAGGGTAAGTTCATCGGTCCAATCGCAGATTACATGGAACTTTGGCTTAACAAAATTTTGCTAACATGTTTTCTCAGTGAAGACTGTAAGCTTCAGCGGCAAGTGATGGAGGCCACAATTTTAATTGTAAAAGCATATGCCCGGATGATGCTTTTGTGTTCAGAAACGATCAGTCAACAAGATTATCTTGTTTCACAGTTGCTTAAATGGCTGCAATGGTTATTTTATTTTACCTAACGATAAAGCAGTTGCTAGTTAGGGTAGGTAGGTAGAAGGAATAAAGCGGCCGGAGGAAATAAATTTTGCAGAGGACAGCAAGAAACTAAAAATCAAGGCGTTCTGGCCTGCTGTTCTTGACTTCCCGCAAGGAGAAGCCATCCCCGAGTGGAGCCACTGTTAGCTCCTGCTGCAGCAGGTATTCATTTTTTATGATTGGCATTTCACAGGCCAAATATGTCGTACTTTGCTTGCTGCAATGCTCCATATTTGCTCAAATAGTCTCCAAATGAAGAAGGCTACTTCAAATTCATTCAATTGCCTTCAAATTTGTAAAGTTATCCCGGTATCGCTATTTTTAGTTAAAGGGAGGTCCAAAGAGTTTAATCTTGGTCTCCCTAGGGTTTCAATTTCCTGTTTTAGAATATAGAGAATGAAAATCTGTCCAACAGTTTAATCTTGGCAGATTCTTAGATAGGTAGAGAATCAATGGAGCCCAACTGCTTAATCTGGGCCCTTGGACGAAATAAGGTTAGTATATAGATAGGAAAGCATAAAAAAGAAAAATTGAAATGATGGGTTTGCAAGTCTAAGTGCACCCCCAAATAAAAGAAGAAAAAATGCTAGGCAAGTAGGCTGGGTAGGTAGCTCTGAGGCTGTTGAATTGCTGACCAGTTCCAAGTTTTCAGGTATCATATCAGGCAGAACATAATCAGCAATGATTTGTAAGCAAAAAGGCTCAAATGAGGTATAACTGACTCCCCTCCTCTGTTTTCCCCAATCATTTACTAACATCCCCAAAAGAGGTCAAGATCTGCTTGACACCTCTTAAGATCCATCATCTTCATAACTTTGGCTTGAGTAAAGACCTGCTTTACTCAGATTTGTTCCATATTTTCTCCCGAAGTATGGTCCTGCCCCTTGTAACAGCCTAAGTTCTCCCGAGCTTAGCGCTTTCTTACCATCTCCATATTAACCACTAACATTATTATTTAGCTCCCTATTCTTCCCGTCCCCTTATTAATACTAAGTAAAATCCCCCTATGTAATATCCCCCCCCTGGTTGAAAAATAACCATAACAACTCTCGGGAATTATTCAGTTTATCAGAAACTAAGCAAGAACCCCGACCTTCAAAACCACCTCCCAGATACGATGGACTCCTTCCAAAGTATAAAATTCCCCCGAGGTAGTTGGACCCCTTCCGAAACCTCAAAATCCCGTCACACCCACTTACTTACCTTTTTCTCCTCAAAACCGTTTTCCCATCGCAACCTCGCACTCTCATATTCACGCAAAACATTGCCCATCCGTTCCCCGCCGATGCGATATTGCGATATCGACGATCACAAATGCCGAGTGTCTAATCCATTCACCTCTCCGTCTCCGCTGATGCGATATCGCGATATCGCATATCGGCATTCGCAAGCGCCAAATGCCCAACCCAATGATCCCCCTCTTTCCCCACCGACACGATATTGCGATATCGCATCGGGATCTCTTCACCACAGTCCATCCAGTATCTCACCACGTCGTGCTATACCAGGGATCCATAGCTGACGTCATCCTCCGTACAGCCAACGCCATGCCTACGTCAGCAGCCAGAAAAGCCGAAAAAAGCTTCGCGCAAGGAGAAAAGTCGCACTTCGGAGCTCCAGATCAAGAAACAGAGGCAGTTTTCGATGTGCGAATAGCCGCGCTATTCGCGCATCGCTACGGGAAATAGGCCATTTCAAGGAATCTTCAGGGAATCTTCTGATTGCCGAGCCCGCTGCGCGCCGAAAAAGCCCGAAAATCGCCCAATCGTTCCAAAGGATCCGGTTTGAAGACAGTAGCAGATCAGTCAAAGAATTTAAAGTGTACCAAATCAAATCAGCAGGCCTTCAAGCGTGTCAAAGAGTATCAGTCGACGGCAGAAACCATCAATGTAGCGGCAAAGTGTATCAGAGAATATATTGAGCAGCGGCCCAAAGCAAGAGAAAATTGAATATCTTCCAACAGATCCACCGAAGGAGAGCGAAACTACTTGAAGCTCTCAAATCATAATAATTGCACATTCAATTCGCACAAAAGCCGAACTGCAGCCTTAAAGCACATTCCCTCCAGCAGCACCGCATTTGGTCCCCAAGGGCCACCTCGTCACCTGTTCCGATCCAGCTGCCCCCAGTGCAGCCAAAAAGATTTACTTGCATTAAATTCCAGCAGCATTTAGATTTTTGAAAAGTTCTAAGCAGACCTGTCAAGGTCACTTGTAATGATGTCTTTCCGATATTTTGTCTATAAATACCACCCTAAGCGATATTGTGAAGGGTTGGTTGGTTGGTAGTAGTAGTTGTTGGTCAGTTTTCTTTCCAGTATTTCTCTGAGTAAAGACTCGCACTGTAACTTTCATATTTTTCCATAATCAAAGATTGCTGAAAGCATGGATTGCGAAACAACTTGTTGTTTTCTCTTGGCCAAGGAATGATCACGGAATTCCTGTGTCTCTGCATGATCCAATAAG
>APFE031330636.1:0-23223 GCA_000404065.3 Pinus taeda | reverse complement strand
GATCTGCTGACACCTTGAGTTCATCATCTTCATCACTCCGGTTGAGTAAAGATCTGCTTTACTCAAAGTTGTTCCATATCTTCTCCCGAAGTATGGTCCTACCCCCTGTAACAGCCTAAGTTCTCCCAAACTTAGCGCTTTCTTACCTTCTCCATATTAACCACTAACATTATTATGTAGCTCCCTATGTTTCCCGTCCCCGTATTAATATTAAGTGAAAATCCCTTATGTAATATCCCTCCCCTGGTTGAAAGATAACCATATCAATTCCCGGGAATTGTTCAGTTTATCAGAAACTAAGCAAGAGCCCCGACCCCCGAACCACCTCCCAAATACGATGGACTCCTTCCAAAGTATAAAGTTCCCCCGAGGTAGTCGGACCCCTTCCAAAAACCTTATATGACCTTCACACCCACTTACTTACCTTTTCCCCTCAAAACCGTTTTTGTGTCGCAATCTCGCACTCTCACATTCATGCAAAACATATCCCATCCGTCCCCCGCCGATGCGATATTGCGATATCGACGATCGGCAATCACAAACGCCGAGTGTCCAATCCGTTCACCTTTCCTCTCCGCCGATGCGATATCGCGATTTCGCATATCGGCAGTCACAAGCGCCAAATGCCCAACCCAATGATGGCCCTCTTTCCCCGCCGACGCGATATCGCGATATCGCATTGGAGACTCTTCACCACAGTCCATGTAGTACCTCACCACGTCACGCTGTACCAGGGACCCATGGCTGACGTCATCTGCCGTACAACCGACGCCATGCTTACGTGAGCAGCCAGAAAAGCCGAAAAAGCTTCGTGCAGGGGGAAAAGTCGCACTTCGGAGCTCCAGATCAAGAAACAGAGGCAGTTTGCTATTCACGCATCACTACGGGAAATAGGCCATTTCGAGGAATCTTCGGGGAATCTTCTAGTTGCCGAGCCCACTGTGCGCCAAAAAATCCCGAAAATCGCCCAATCGTGCCAAAGGATCCGGTTTGAAGACAGCAGCAGATCATTCACAAAGTTTAAAGTGTATCAGATCAAATCAGCAGGTATCAAGCGTGTCAAAGAGTATCAGTCGACGGCGGACACCATCAATGTAGCGGCAAAGTGTATCAGAGAATATCTTGAGAGGCGGCCCAAAGCAAGAGGAAATTGAATATCTTCCAACAGATTCACAGAAGGAGAGCGAAACTACTTGAAGCTCTCAAGTCATAATAATTGCACATTCAATTCGCACCAAAGCCGAACTGCAGCCCCGAAGCTCATTCACTTCAGCAGCACCTCATCTGGTACCCAAGGGCCACCTCGTCACCTGTTCTGATTCAGCTGCCCCAGCGCAGCCAAAAAGATTTACCTACATTTAATTCTAGCAGCATTTAGATTTTTGAAGAGTTCTAAGCAGGCCCGTCAAGGTCACTTGTAATGATGTCTTTCTGATATTTTGTTTATAAATACCACCCGAAGCGATATTGTGAAGGCTTGGTTGGTTGGTAGTAGTAGTTGTTGGTCAGTTTCCTTTCCAGCAATTTCTCTGAGTAAAGACTCGCACTGTAACTGTCATTTTTCATAATCAAAGATTGCTAAAAGCATGGATTGCAAAAGAACTTGCTGTTCTCTCTTGGCTAAGGAATGATCACGGAATTCCTGTGTCTCTACATGATCCAATAAGTGCTTTTTCTTCCCTGTCTATTTTATTTTTTATCACCTTTCCGCCTTTCTAAGTTGCAGAAAAAAAGAATAGCTTAAGATTTGTTTCGTTACACCTTAAGTTCAATTTCTGCACTTTTCGATGTTTTCTTCAGAAATGGTTATGAGCTTGTATTCTTAAATGATATGGTTTACCCCGTTTCTTTCACATATGAGTGCATGTCTTTGGGATTCTTAACTGCTCCGGGCTCCCACTCATCCACTTCTCCTCTTTGTCAGCATGATGAAATGATTCTCTTTTGCCTTTCATCCCTGATGTTCATTCCGTACTTTCAGCAGACTGAGTATTGTATCCTGTGTGGCTATCCCGCTCCGTATCCCCTTGTGCCAAGAAAATGCTCGCATGCCTCAATCTGTGACTCCATGCCCAATGGTTCAAAACTTATAACACCTTACTGTGCCTCTTTATTCAAGAATCCTACCTTCCTTCCAATCACAGTCAACATTTCCTTGAAGTCAGAAAGCTAGCCTAAAATCATCAACTAAGGTTGAATCTAAAGGAGAGAGCCCTCTCTGATTGCAAGTGGGCTAGAACCTGCAATCAGAAGATTGGTTTGTGGTTACCTCGGCCGTATCCCTAATAGGAGCCTAAGGACAACCTGAGTGATAATAGAACTCTTTGAACAAATCTACACATTTTGGTTTTTGATCAGGGGGCAGATTTTTGGACAACTTAATCATTTTGGGCTGTTCTGCTGTTCCTATGTTGTGTTCTTCTATAGCAGCATTTAGAGGCTCCATTTTTGGATTTTTGGGCACATCATTATCATCGAACATTTCTTCTAATGGTGTAAGGCCAGTAGGTAGAAAATTACTCTTTAGATCAATAAACTCATCCTCTGCTCTGGTTGTTTCCTCTAAACACATTTGTTTAAGTTGTTCTATGTTTGCATTGTCAAAAACAGTTGGGTTAAGGATTTGTTTAGCTATTGCAACTGTTACAGCCGGGTGATTTTATTCTGTTAGTTGTTGGGAATCGTTGATGGCGTCCATGTCAATGTTTGTGTTCGAAAATTCGCCCTCAAGAGTAAAGAAATTGTTAATTTGCGCATCATTTTAAAACACTTGCCAATCCTTAACATTGTTGGGGACCGAGGGTCTATGTTTTATCTCAGCAGTGAAACAGTGATTTGGTTTAAAGGGAAGCTTGCATGTGCTAGCAAAAGTTGCTAGACTGTGAGCATGAATGTTATGGTCTCTTGAAATTTTGGCCAGCTTGGACTCATTGAAAGAATTGAGTATTTCTATGGTAGCAGTCCTGTAAGCTCTCATTCTACTGTCATTAGTAACAAAGTTACCTTTGATTTGTTGTATAATCAAATCAGAGTCACCTAGAATGGACACTTTTGTAGCTCCTAGGATTTTGAGCAATTTTAGGCCTAAGAGGAGAGCTTCATACTCTGTCATGTTGTTTGTATATCTGAAATTTAGTCTATAGGCATGGCCTTCTGCGTGATTTTCATGTGTATTGTAGATCCATACTCCTTCCCCTGCTCCTGGTTTATTGACAGAACCATCAAACTCTAAATACCATGTGATTTCCTGCTTAAGGTTTGTATTAAGAGTTTCAGTTATCTGAGGATTGGGAAAACTTATCATTTCTGTTTCGGGAGGTTCTTATTGTTTGCTAGTTGCCTTGACTGTTGTGACAAGTTCATGGGCATTAGCAACTGATTCCTCACTGATGCATGTTTCTTGCTCTAAGGCTGAAGGCTTATCATCAGTTGGAGGATTGGTGTCATCATTAAATAAAATAAAAGAATCCATATCAGAATGGATTGAGTAAATTCTAAAATTTTGGGGCTTTTCCTCACTGCTTACCACGTACTTCATCAGTGTTTCCCTGTACAGTCTCTTTGGTTGCCCAAAGATAGATATAGTGGCATAAGAGAGGTCAACTTGAAGGGATCCTTGCATTTTTTCTCCCCACGATCTTGATAGGAGCATGCCATACTTCGTTGGAATGTCAGCAACTACTACGTCCATTAGGATTTTCTTGTTGGGAAATTGGACTAGAGACACACAAAGGTCTTTGATTAAGCCTAAACACCTGAATTGACTTGAGTCAAAGGAGTATAAATATTTACAGGGTCTTGTGACATCAAGGTTCAGTTTTTCCATTACAGCTTTGGGCATAAGGTTATGTGAGGCTCCTGAGTCAAGCATAGCATTATGCAAGTTTTTTTCATGTATGTGCAGACTGACATAAAATGGTGGAACAGGTCCATATGTTGATTTTCCGTTAACTTCTGGACCAAATAGCAGCTCAGGGGTATCATCTAAAACATTTACATCATCCCTGACCTGTGGTAGTTGAAGTGACCTTTGGATTTGTTACCTATATACATCATCTTTGGAAAGTTCTGAGAGGGGAATGAATATCTTGAGTTTTCCAATTTCTGCTTCTAAGTTGAATGGTTTCTCCAATGGATTCTTAACGTTGGTAGTAGCAGATTTCTCTTTTTCAAGCACACTCTCTGTGTTTTCTTTTTGAGTGTCAGCGTTATGATGAATGACAATTTGTGGTATTTCTGTTTTGGGAATATTTTTTGGAGTGCTGTTGAGACTTTCTTTTGAGGGAGAGGAAGATAGAGGTTGATCGATAGGAGGTTGTGTGTCCATTATATCTTCCACAGTTCCCTGATATGGGTTTGGGACAACAATATCAGCTGGTTCTGTTATGACAACATTGTCTTTAATTTTGTTGGGCTGTTTGCTATCCTTTGTTCTACTGGATGCAGGGACATCAATGGTCCTTGTTCTTAACTTATATTGTTTGTGCACTTCATACACAGCAGAGTCATAACCTTGTTTGAAACCAAAAGACTCTCCCGACTTGGTCTGAAATTGTTTTACATCAGGGTAGTTTCGGTCCTCTTCAATGAGAAAGATTTGCTATTGATTTTCCGAATCGATCAGGTTCATGTGAGCCTCATCTGTGGGCTCACTGGATGTGGATTCCTCCGCATAGTTTTCCTGGAAAGGAGGCCTAATATCATGGTCGGGACTAGCCCTTCCAGCATTTGTGGTCTGATTTTTTCTGAAGTTCGGGTTCCTGATAGTGTTGGCCTGTTGTCCTTCCCATGATGATTTTCTCTCAACGCTCTCTACTCTATCTCCTAGCCTATGCATGCCACTCATGATAGCATCTATTTTTTGGTCTAAGGCTGAGGGTTCTTCCTTGAAAATGGTTCTTCTCTCGGTTCTGGCTCTGTTTCTTTTGGAAATTAAGTTTGCCTCCACAATCTCTTTCCCTTCACTGATATGCCATTTTAGCATCAAAACCATGAGGGAATTTGTACAAAGCAAGATCAGGTGGAGGTCTCAAATTTTGATGTATTGCATTGTAAACGTTATTAAACCTTGCACAGTAATCCAAGACAGCCTCTTGAGGTCCTCTTTTGATAGTATCGTACTCAGATAATATGTGTAGGGGGTCTTTCTTTTTCTCCCATCTGTTAATAAATGTATGGTATAGGCTTCTGGATTTAATATGGAATTGGGTGTAAGTGATCTAAACCAGGTTCTGACATCACCTGTCAAACTTTGGACAAAAATCTTCATTCTTACGCTGTCGTCATCAATCTCATAACTCTCAAAGTAATCCTGCATTTTCTTTGTATGTTGTAGGGTTGTGCAGGAATTTGTGCCATCGAAATAGGTAATCATTGTCTGATAATCCTGAGGCATAGCCCCGGGATTAGCAGGTAGCTGTAAGGGCGCATATCTATTAGCCATATTAACAGGGATAAGAGGAAAAATAGGGATAAAGGGAACGACTGGAGTGACTGGGATAATAGGGGCAACCGGGGTAGTATTTGTAGTGAATGGAGGTGTAAAATAAGTGCCTGGAGAAGTGGATGATGAACAAGGGGAAGAAGGGTTTAAACGGAACAAAACTTTGACAGGGGTTGTGAAACTACTAGGTTAAACTGTTTCGGGAATAGAAGCAGTAAAAATCTTCTTGTTGCTCTTGCTTTCTACGGATTTTAGGGATTATGTTGGGATTTTTAAAAACAGTAGGGGGATTCAGAACTGGATTTGATCTTGTGTAGCGTGAATGCTTCTTGGGAGCCAGCTTCTAACTTGTTTTTTGGGAATTTTTCTAAGAACACAGGTCGACTGAACTGTTTTAAGGTTGGTTTCTTCCTCTGTGGAGCTTCAGACTCGTTTTGTGAGATTAGCTAAGGAGTTCCCCAGCGAGTCGCCATTATGTTATCACTCAGGTTGTCCCTTGGCTCCTGAAGGGATACGGGCGAGGTAAACACAAACCAATCTTTGGATTGCAGGTTCTAGCCCACCTGTAATCAGAGAGGGATCTCTCTTAATGATTTAGCTTTATTGATAGTGATTTTAGGCTAGTTATTGGGTTTAGGGGTTTTGATTTTTTGTTTGGATGGAAGGTGAATATGAAGTAGATAATTCCAAGCAGAGAGGAAAGGGGAATTGTGATAAGTTTCAAACCATTGGGCATGGAGTCATGGATTAAGGCTTGCTGTTGCGTTTTCTTGGTCACAAGAGGATTATGGAGTGGGATAGCTACACATGAAACAATACCAATTTGCTGAAAAGATGGGATGAAAGTCAGAGATGAAAGGTAATCAAGAATCTCTCATTAACTAACAGGGAAAGAGGTGAATGAATGGTTATCTAGGAGCAGTTAAGAATTCCTAAACTAGCATTCATATGTGAAAGAAACAGCGTAAACAAGATCATTTAAGTATGCATGCATAACTATTCCTGATGAAAACATGAAGAAATTGCAGAAATTGAGCCTAAGGTGCAGCCAAGTAAATCCTAAACTATTCTTCTTTTATGCAATTTAGATGGTGGATTGATGATAACAGAAACATAAAAAACTAAACAGAGTTAAAGAAACACTTATTGAACCATGTAGAAGCATAGAAATTCCATAGTCACTCCTCGACTAGTTAAACACAGCACACAGTTTCAGAATCCATGCTTTCAGCAGTCTTTGATTATAGAAAGTATCACATTTACAGTGCGAGTCTCTGCTCGAGCAAAATATAGAACTAACAAAGATCAAAACAACCAACCAACCCCTACTCCATTTTTCAGGGTGGTATATATAAGAAAAATATCTAAAGTTATTTATTACAACCGACCTAACAAGTCTACAGGAAAAGATTTCTAAACCTAACTTATGCTGGAATTAACTGTAAGTAAATCTTCTTTGGGCTGTGCCAGTGGCAACTGGATCAAAAATTGAGTTAATGTGATGTCCTCTGTGGCTTGGTGCAGTGGTTTTTTAATAACTATGCATTGAGTTCTGGTCCACTGATCTCCTGTGAGTTTAATGTGCAGTCATTTGTGCTGGTGAGCTTTCAATGCATCCTCAACTGTTTCTTGACTTTCAGGGCTTTCCTTTTAATGCTGGATTTGCCTCGAGCCCTAAGAAAATCTCCTCTGATACACTTTGCCGCTACACTGATACTCTTTGACATGCTTTTTATCTTCATATCTGCTCCGATACTCTTTAACCTCTGAACCTGGTCTCTCTCTGTCTTCAGATACGTTCAAATTGGCAAAATCGGGCTTTTTCTGCCATTTTCGGTGCATAAAGGGCCGAGGAATCAAAAGATTCCCTAAAGATTCTCCAATATGGCTCATTTCACGTAGCGATGCACACATCGAAAACTACCTCTATTTTTCATTCCGGAGCTCCGAAGCTTGACTTTCGCGCTTGCGCGTTTTTCTGTTTTTCGACTGCTGACGTCAGCTGTACGGCGGATGATGTCAGCATGACATCAGCAATGGGGTCCTCTGGTACGGATGTGACGTCAGCAGGGTGATGTGGCAGTACGGTGTGGTGATGACGTGGCGGGACACGGTGGCAGGTGACATGTGCCAGGCGCAGGCAGGAAGGGGTGAGGTGGAGCCGACGTGGCCGGATGACGCGGCGCTCCTGTTACATGAGGGGAGGGGCGGTTTTGGGGTTCATCAGACCACTTTTGATATGGAAGCGGTTTTTGTCAGGGGTGGCCCGATGCAATGGGAAGGCACTAGCTGTCCCGGTGTATGATAGTAACACCGTCAGACATCGGGTGCTAACGTGCCCACACAAGACGACGCTCGATATGAACGAGGGCTGTCAGATCTGGGGGAGGAGATCCGACGGTGGACGGGCGGAGAAAGTGCGCGGTGTTTAGTCAAAGAGCGTGCACGATAAACCTTTAATATTTCACGGCGCGGGTGGGTTTAGACTTTAGGAAAATGGTGTAATGGGTTTCGGCGCTTGGTGACTTATTAACCAAAATTAATAAATTCCAAAATACAATGCGCGGGGAGGGTTTTTTGCATTTGGAAGGGAGGTTTTTTTTGTTTTGGAAGGAGTCCAAACTCGTTGGGGGGAAATTTATGTAGAGATCGGGGCTCTTACTAAGGTCCAGATGACCTTGTAATTCCCAAGGGATGTTTATGGTTATATTTCAATCAGGGGGAGGGGATATTTACATAGGGGAGCTATTAACATAGTTTTAATAGGGGCAAGGGAAAATAGATAGGGAGTTACATAGTAATGTCAATAGTTAATATGAAAATGATAAGAAGAGCGCTAAGTTCCAGAGATCTTAGGCTTTGAAGGGGAGATAGAACTTTGTAGAGAAGTATGGACCCTCCTTGAGTAAAGCAGATCTTTACCAAGGCTAATGACATGGAAAATGATGAAACTAAGAGATATCAAGCAGATCTTGACCTCTTTTGGGGAAATTAGTAAATTAATTAGGGGAGAAGAAGAAGGGGAAGTTAGTTATGCCTGATTTGAGCTCCTCCATATGGGAACTACCTAATAACTGTGATCTGTATGAGTGTAACATTTGAAAATGTGGAATTAATCACAAATCAACATTCTGCAACCTCAAAATTACCTACCCAGCCTACTTACCTAACATTTTTTCTTCTTTCTCGTTTGGGTGTACTTGGACTTGCAAACCCAGCTTTTCAACTTTTTCTTTTCATGTCTTCCTATCTACACCTACACTTATTTCTTCCAAGGGCCCAGATTAAGCAGTTGGGCTCCTTTGATTCTCTACCTATCTAAGAATCTGCCAAGATTAAGCTGTTTGGCCAGATTATTCATTCTCTATATTCTAAAACAAGAAATTGAAACCTAGGGAGACCAAGGTTGAACTATTTGGACCTCCCTTCAGCTGAAAATTGTACAAAAATGAAATAACTCTTCAAAATTGGAATGCATCAATTGAAATTTGAGTAGCATTCTTTCATGGTCTCTTTCTTTGGTGACTGTTAGCGAATATGGAGCATTGCAGCATGCAAAGTATGACATACTTGGCTTGTAAAAATGTCCATCATGAGATATGAGTAACCTGCTACAGCAGGAGGCTAACAGCATGCATAACCCTAGGTATACGACAACCAGGGTACCAACTGGAGGCTCCTTGGCAATAGAACCATGCATAACCCAGGGCTCTTAATACTTAATATAATTTAATTTAAATATTTTGTGTTAAATTTATTAATAACAAACATATATTTAACTTAATTTGATTTCTTATAGGTTTAAGAATATTAAATTCCATAAGAATTTTAAAATGTTATGTTATTTTACATAGGTTAAGGTTCCATAAAAATAAGGTTTCAAGTTGCTTTTTTGAATTGACTTATTATTGATCTACTTGTTGTACTATAGGTAGTGTATCTATTTTATAGTATGTAATCATTGTACTATAGGTAGTGTCTAGTAATTGTTTAAGGAGCATTCATCAAAAGAAAGAAATCTAATGAACCATAACAAATATCATATTTATTGAAGGGATTTTATCATCATAAATTACCAAAATGTAATTTAAGTGACTAATAAAATTCTACTATTACAAATACATAAAAAAATTCATTCCACATTCATATACACATCAAAGTGGAATGTGCTATTCTTTAGTAATTACACCTTATTATCTTGACATCTTTGCTTATGTAATGACTATCAATCCTTCACTCTTTATTTGATTATTGTGATTTATTGTAATTGTTTTGCATGTAGGTAAATTATTTAAATAGAAATGCCTCCAAAAAGGAAGGGTCAATCAACTAATTTATTTTATGTATATTTTAAAACATCAAAGACTTATAATGTTAAAGATATTTCATATATACCTCATTTGAATGATGATGCTAATGAAGATATGAATGAAGAGTATTTTGTTGATATAGAAATTCTTGGCAATAAAAAGGAAGGACACGATGGTGGATCTAGTAGTTCGAGGAGGAAGGCCTTCTCAAAATGTGAATTTCGAGAAGAGTGGATGATAAAACATCCTTGGGTGTATAGTATTAATGTTGAATATCACAACACTCATATGAAGTGTAAAATTTGTGAGAAATACAAGGCTCAAGGTCCATCGGGTATTGGAGATGGATTTAATACGATTCAATATGTTGTTGTGAGAACTCATGCAAAATCCATTATTCATCAAACATCAACTCAGAGAAATTTGTATGACAGTGAAAGGTTTGAAAATCCCATTAAACAACATAGTGGCTATAAGTGAGGCTAATAAGGAAATGGTCAGAACTACCATTTAGTTAGCATATTTTATTGCAAAAAAAGATATGTCAATTTTTACTTATGAATATCTTTGTCATATTCAAATTCATCTACAGACACCTAATATGCCTTCTCGAGTGGAGTATTCTTCCCACATAAATAGAAAAGAAGCTACTAAATTCATTCACTCTATATCAAATTATCTTGAAGAGGTGCAAACTAGAAAAGTGTTAGAAAATCCCCTTTTCTCTATAATGTTAGATGAAAGTATAAATAATGGTTTGAAACAACACCTTGTTGTGTATTCTACATATCTAGATTTAAAAGGTTTGGGCCCTCCAGTCACACAATTTATGAAAATGATTATTGTTCCTAGTGGAAAAGGAAAGACTATATATGATACCATCGTTAATTTAAACGAAACAAGGTAGTTGGAAAATGAGAAAACTAATAGTGGTTTCGACTGATGGTGCTTCATCTATGGTTGGATGTGAAAATGGATTTGTCACACTGCTAAAGAATGATTTAGCAAATTTGATTGGCACTCATTGCATTTCACATATTGAAGCACTTGTAGCATCATATGCTTTGAAAAACATACCTGAGTATTTGTATGTTGAGACAATAACAAACAAGGTATACTCATGGGTTTGAAATTTAGCAAAGAGAAATAATAAAGCTCATTTCCTTATTAGAGATAATGGAATTAGAATCCTTGCAGGTTCTTAAAATCCATGGGATTCTATGGCTCTCTATTTTGAGCGTGTAGAAGAGAAAGAAAGAATTCATTGTATCATAAGGCAAGGATTTGTATCATAAGGGAAGGATATTTTTAAATTAAATTTTGCTCAAAAATGCTTGCTGATATTTTGAAGGAGTTGAATACTCTAAACGAAAATTTTCAAGAAGATAATTTGGATGTCACATTTCTTGGAATACCTATTAACCATGCACTAAATACTCTTAAAATATATTTTTGTATACCAAATTCTTCTGTAGAAGGTGTTTTACATCTTACTAAATTTTTGAAAGACTCCAAATATGGTTTCCTTGAAAATGTTGCCAAACAGGGGAATACCCATAGACATGAGTTTTTGTATATTTCAATCCATGATGAACAATTGTCACAACCAATGGTAGCTTGCACTGAGGGCTCCCTTAAGAGTTGCATACAACTTATAAGAAATTATGTCCAAGCATTGATTGAGAGTTTCGATTCGAGATTTCCAGATCTTCATCTTTTTAATTCAACAATTTTGTTTAGTCCTTTTCATTACCCGTCATATATTTATGTTAGAGAAAATAGTGTAAATCAATGGCTTGAAATACGTTTTTCACATTTGCAACATAAAACATGTAATGAAGGTGAAAATATACTAATGTTTGATATTACAACTTGTAAAAGAGAATTATATCAATTTATTGATGTGGTTTATTTGAATAGAGAAATATTCTTAATGGAATATGCATGGAAAGTATTTTCTCAAACAAAGATTGGCACTTTAGGTATCCAAATATGCTAAAATTATGGCAAGCAATGCTTGTCATACCAATGAGCACCGTCGCATGTGAATGAGGGTTCTCTAAGAAAAATATGATCAAAGATATAAGGAAAATAAGACTATCAATTAACACACTTGATGAATTGATACATATATCATTAATAGGTCCTAACTAGATAGAGGTGAAATGGGAAAAAAATTATGAGATTTGGCAAGTTGCAAAGGAAAGAAGGCTTTTTGACATGTGAGGATTATTAAATTATATGTTTTTTACTTTGCAAAAAATTGTATTATATATATAGTATACATATATATATTATATATATATATATATATATATATATGAATGACTTTTGTTGTCCTCTACTATATGTATATTTTTGATGAAGTGAATAAGAAGTTTATAATATCTAGAGATGTGATCTTTCTTGAGTCTTCCAATATTGATAATGTTGTTGAGTGGAAACTTAATTGTTTGAATAGGTTCAAACATGAAAAGTATTTTCAAGAGTTTGATAGTTATGCTCCACATATCCTTCTCTTAGCTCTATACTTTCTATGAAGAGCCTTGAAGAAATCAGGTTGAAGGAAATTCCTACCCTTGCTTTGTCAGGAAAGAGCTAAGAGACTACTAGCAGCAGGTAGCCAATTTGATAAGTAGTGAGGGTACATGCCAGATAAAATTAAAGGATTAATGCAAAGGAGTGTACTAACTATATACATATTATTAAACATATTTCATCCCATATAGGATGCCTTGCATCGTGCCTGGTTAGTCATAAGATCATGTTGGTCGCAACCTCTCTAGCTTAAATAAACAAGTGGTATTTCTCTTCATCTTCTAAGCTATGTAATAAACAAGTGAAAGGGAGCAAGACACGTACAGGAAACAATGGAATGACTTTCAGTTCTTGCAACCATGCATTTCAATGAAGACAGAATGATACAAAAATGATAAGCAAACTTTTAAGCTACAGTAAGAGGTGTATTTCAAATATGTGCTTTGTTTTCCATACCTAGCCTCCAAAGGGTTATGCATTAGATGGAGTCTTCATGCGGTCCCGATATTCTATCATACCTTGGGTTCCTTGGTCTACTTATTTTTATCCTCAGCTCCTTGAGAGTCATCTATCATGTCATCTTTCTTCGTGGCCACTGAGAGACATAATTGTGTATTTTCAATGAGAAGTGACCGTTGTGGAATGAGGTCCTGAGAGGAAACATTTACAAGTTTTTAGCTGGATGAAAGGCACTACTATTGGATGAGGTTGTGGGAGGACACATATATGCAATTTTAGGATGCAAGGTAGACTGGGTAGTCAAGGGAAAAAACTGCATAGTTTCTAGAGACATTGGGTTCGGGCTGAGGGAAGGACATTGGAGGAAACCACTCCATAGTTTTGAATGCTAAGGGAGGTTAGGATTTGTGTGCATTGCTCAATTCCAATAGGCAAGGGAAAATATTGAGGGTTACGTATGTGAAGTGCATATTTCAGGAAAGTTGGTTGAGGCTAGGTTGATAAGGATACTCCGAAATTTGGCTAAGTGTGGGAGCATTGGAACTGATGTGAACAATGATAAAACTTGACTACAATCACACACTTGAAAACTTAGCGATACAACATAAACCATCTATAACATATAACGCATACTTCACTTAATGAAACAATGTTTGTGGCATCTTACGACAAGTGTGGCCCCGATGATAGACTTTGGGATGATGATAGATTGTGTGAAATGAGTTTCAAACATGTCTATGTGGTGAGGACAACCCATTCTCGTAAATATTTCCACTTGAATCAAAACAAACCTCCCTTTGCATGACAAGCGATAACCCACATGCCCAAAGATGACAGATTCTATGTAAAAATAAAAGCATGAATGACTCTTAAGATCGAAAAGGGGAGATTGAGATCGTGATCAACTTACAAATAAGTGACTAAGGAACGATTGATCACAATGTCCATATTAGCCTCCAAAATTTAAGTGCAGGACAAAATTTTCGAGGGTGTTGCAGCTGCTAGAATTGAGACTTCACCTTCTTGGTAGCTTCTTTTTAAACCAGTACCTTGAGTTCTACGAACTTGGAGAATGTCTCATCTTTCTTCCACATGAAAAATATCCAACACATACGTGAGAAGTCATCAATAAAAATGACAAATATTTGTGTCTAACAATGTAGATTGTCGAGAAAGGTCCATAAACATCATAGTGGATCCTTTCTAGGACTGCATGTGCTTTGTTGTCCTGATCATGGAATGTGGATTTTATGTACTTTTGTAATGTACATCATTTGCATATATCCTATTTCTTAAGTGTTTCTTTACATATATCCTATTTTTTAAGTACTTCTACCCACTTTATGTGCTGGAGTTCCCTGTAGGATCTGGTTGATTGTGTTAATTAAGATCTGAGAGTCCCCTTCAATTATGAGTGGGAAGAATATATTATTCTGAGCTAGGAGATGTCCTTGCCCAATTCCTTCTAATTCATGTTAGTTTTTTGTATCCCAACCTATTGACCCCATGAATTTTTGGAGAACATTGCCCTTGTGATTTCAAAATATTCCCCCAAATCCTGCTTTACCTAGATTTCCCTTTGATGATCCATCAAAGTTGAGCAGTACCATGTGTGGTGGGGATGGAGTCCATTTGTCAGGTGTATCTCCAGAGGGAGGGATTTTCCCTACGTGTACCTACTCATGGTTCCACTGAAGGTTCCAGTTCAGCCATATATTTTGTTCATGTGGTGTGGATGGGAAATCATCATCAAGCCACGTTTGGAGCATCAAGGTTTCTCGTATGCTTTGACATATATTGATACATAGAACTTATATGCGAGAGGAATAGTCTTTGATGATGCGGTTATTTCTCTCTTTCCAGATTTTCCACATGAGGAAACCTAGTATTAGATTCCATAAGGCGTTTAAGATTTTGCTTTTATAAGGGTGAGCTGCCCAAGAATGAATAGTGCTAGTTGAATTCTCCTTGTTTTGTCCATCTCTTTGACATCTGAAGCTAACCTTCTCCCAAATTCGGGTTTCTAATAGGCATGAGTTTAGGATATGTCCAGGTTAAAGTGCTCGATCCATCCTCTTAGGTATAGCCCTACTGCATTGAAGAAATATGGTCCTCCATCCAATACCCTATTTTGGTCCTCTAGACAATTGAAAATGGCAGTAAAGAAGCCCTTAGGCCCTAATTGTAGTATTATTTCCCTTTTGGCTTCCATTTGGCTATGATCCAGCCATGCGAAGCTTTCTCCGTTGGCCAAAGGCCTATGAACTTTCCTATCAAAGCATGATCCCTCATAAACTGGATCTGAGTGTTGATGCGCTAACTTGGGAGCTTGATTTTGGGTTTGTCAACTACTATCGGCTTGCAGGTGTTTGATGTCACTCATGGTTCTTCATTTGTGTTGTTATTCATTGGCGTATTTTCATTCTCTGTTGCTGTATCTTCTGGATGGTCCATCCTGACATTTTCAGTCTGTCGCAGGTCGTTTTCCGTATCAGTGGGAGAAGGCATCATGTCCTCCCCCTGAGGGGGTTCCATTGCCCGATAGTTATTCCTTATTGTGCTATAGTTGCCTTATGGCTGAAGGTTAATGGCAGAATGGTGCAATCTGTGAAGGTCTGCCAGTTGCAGAGAAGCGTCAAACCCTAAGCACTCCACTCTCCATTTTCCTTTTTTTTTTACATAAACGGTTAGTTTTTATTTAAAATTCGGCAAATCATCTGCCGAGGACTTTAACACTGAAACCCTGCATTTCCTTGTTACAGTCGGCGGGGAAGGAAGATTTTTCTTTTGAATAGTCCACTAAATGAGTTACACTGTGAATGCAAATAGAGGCTTGAAAAAGAACTTGAATTGGTTTCAGAATGGTGCCTTGAAATTCTGTTGCTTTTGATTTCCGTGATGTAGCTCTACTTCCTAGCTTGTAGAGAGGAAATCCAACGCGCGAAAGTGCTAGATCATCGCAACAACCACTGTGTTTTCTTTTTGAAATGTCTGTCAGAGTGTTATATAGTGTTCAAGAGTGCCAAGAGCAGTAAATTGGCCTTGAAGAGGCCCTCGTGAACTCCCCAGCACCTACCCAGACATAGCAGTGAGTTCCAACGACGAACAGAGATCGAAAATGCCACGGTTGCGTTCTGAATTTTCCCTTGTGGATGAGTCCAGGTTTCCTAACAGCAACGAGCTCAAAATGGTATGGTATCGATGTCTAGAGAATTTGAGTCAACAAAATGTTCAAAGGAGTCCGATTCAACATCATTTACTAGCAAAGATCTCCTGCTCCTAAGAGATCCTAGGTTGGATGCCAAGTCTGGCTGTGAGTTTAACTTCCTCAGAACATGATAGAAGGAGATTTTGTGGAACTTGGGAAATAGTAATCTGATTTTTTAGAGGATGGGGGCTAATTGCACCTGAGAAGGGATCTTTTTTTGGAGAGACAGAACGGGGATAACTTGGCCCAGTTTCTTAGCAGGTCCTAAATATTTCCTGGAAACTATATTTTGTCAGGTCCTAACATCAAGAAACCCTTACAAACGTCTTGAGAAAAGGGGCACAATAAGAATAGATGGTTAGCCATTTCTTCATCCAATGCACAAAAAGGGCACCTGGAGGGACCTTCCATTCCACGCTTCCTCAGGTTATCTCTAGTGAGGATACTTTTATGCGCCAGAGTCCAGCGAAAGAAGTCAATTTTGGGGAGAGCAGTAAAATACCAAATAAATTTCCATTAAGTTGGCTCTGGGGGGACGCTAGGGAGAACCATCATACTTTTGTAACCTTCTGCTGCTGAGTAAGAGCCTGAAAGAGAACCCTACCTTCTTTTTTCCTTAGAAGAGGCCTTTAAGGGAGATTTTCCTTGGAGAAAATCCAACAATAAATTGGCTTCACCATCCAGCCAATGAGGGACCTCCCCACAATTCAAACCATCCCATAGACTTTCTTCATCATTTCTCCAATTGGAGATGTCCCAAAGGGTTTCTAGATTGCTGGCCTAAAGCCAAGCTCTAATATTTTCCAGTTCTGCCATCTGATTCAAGGGCTGATCTCCAAGAGTAGGTGTCCATCTCATGCTATCAGAAATAAGGCTCCCTATGAAATGTGGTATGGCCACATTCCTTCAGTGA
The DNA here is from genome assembly GCA_000404065.3 of Pinus taeda. Classification (NCBI taxonomy): domain Eukaryota; kingdom Viridiplantae; phylum Streptophyta; class Pinopsida; order Pinales; family Pinaceae; genus Pinus; species Pinus taeda. The sequence goes on along the minus strand of APFE031330636.1, from coordinate 6,352 downwards.
GGCATCTCAGGGTTTTTGGTTCCTCCTGTTATGCCTTGATACCTAAGGAACAGATAAAAAAACTTAGTGTAAGGAGTCACAAACGTATCTTTTTTGGATACTCATACCTCCAAAGAATACCATCTCTATGATAAAGTGAATAAGAAGTTTATAATATCTAGAGATGTGATCTTCCTTGAATCTTCCAAGATTGATAATGTTGTTGAGTGGCAGTGTAATCGTTTGGATAGATTTGAACATGCAAAGTATTTTCAAGAGTTTTATAGTGAGATTCTACATCTCCTTCTCTTAGCTCTATACTTTCTATGAAGAACATTGAATAAATCAGGTTGAAGGAAATTCCTTCCCCTGCTTTATTAGGAAAGAGCTAAGAGACTGCTCGCGGAAGGTAGCCAAATCTGACAAGTAGTGAGGGTACATGTAAGACACAAAGCAAGGATTAATGCAAAGGAGTGTACTGACTATATACATATCATCAAACATATTTCAACCCACTTAGGATTCCTTGCATCATGCCTGGTTAGTCATAAGATCATGTTGGTCACAACCTCCGTAACTTAAATAAATAAATCGTAATACTCTTCATCTTCTAAGTTATGTAATAAACAAGTGAAATTGAGCAAGACATTAAGAGGAAACACATAGAATGACTTTCAGTTCTTTCAACCCTGCATCTCATTGAAGACAGAACGATTCGACAATGATAAGAAACATTTTAAGCTACACTAAGAGGTGTATTTCAAAAGATGTGCTTTGTTTTCCATACCTAGCCTCCAAAGGGTTATGCATCAGATGGATCCTTCATGTGGTACTGATATTCTCTCATACCTTTGGTTTCTCGGTCTTCTTATTTTTCTCCTTAGCTCCTTGAGAGTCATCTATCATGTCATCATTCTTCATGGCCTCTGAGAGACATAATTGTGTAGTTTCAGCGGGCAATGACTATTGCGGCATGAGGCCCTGGGGGGACACATTTACATAGTTCTAGGATGCAAGCCACTGCTATGGGATGACGCCCTAGGAGGAGACATCTACGCAATTTCAGGATGCAAGGTAGACTAGGTAGTGAAGGGACAACACTACACAATTTCTTGAGACAGTGGGCTACTAGGATTGAGAGCCCAGCAATAGGGGTTGCCAAAGATATGTCTTTTAATCCCATATTGGTCATCAACAACAACTAATACAGATGTTAGATATTAATATGAATATTTTTTAATAATTTAAATGAAAACAATAGTAGTCATAAAGGTTTTTGGGTGTCACAAGGTTGAAAAATGGTGGTATAAGGCCCAAAAAAGGCTTCAACTTTGATACTCTTCTTGCATGGTGCCAAAATGGCCATCTTAGAGAATAGACCGATATCCAAAAACACACAAACATTACCATGCTTGGTGGAGGGAAAATATAACATTTAATCCATAGTGACTAAATCCTAAGGCTTTCCTTGGCTATTTAAAGGAGTGTACAACCACTACTTGATGGTTGGTTTACAATGACATAGGCAGTGCATGATCTAATATACCAATGGACAACCTATTGAAGATTTGGCTAGTAGAAATATTTTTGAATTACTACTATTGCAAGTTTCTTTCATTTTATTATTGTTGATATGAAGCATAAGAAACCAAAAATGTTTTATAGGGTCACTTGTCACTGGTGGCTTAAGTGATATGTTTTTGGTACACCTTCCAAGAAATTTCATACTAACAAATGGAAACTCTGTTGGTCTAATAATTTAGTTCCTGTGTGACTAAAGTTTGAGTAATTTTCAAGGTTTTCTAGATCTTTCCGTATGTCATAGGTACCATCTGAGTAGAAGACAACAAAATCTATGCAAGATCTATTGACTGAGAGTCCCAGGAGAAAAAACACACTTTTCAGCCTGATATCTACATTCCAGAGCACACTTTTTGGCCCATTATCTGTGTTTTCCGTTATTTCTAGGTTAGTACGTGCCTTTTGGATTTTTTCCAAGTATTTTTTAGAATTTTTTTAGACTTGTTAAGAGTGTTGTGTGTGTACTGGGAAGGTTTCTTATCTCTATTTCAGTATCGTGTAGGCCTAGATTCCTTTATTTTTTCTCTTTGAGGAAGGAAAAATCCCCCTAGGGGAGTGCACCTCCACCATTTTAGGAATATATTGGCCACAAGAGGAGTCTATGGTTTCATCATTTTCAACCACTAATTTTTAGACTCTAATCCATTACTTTACATGACTTGTGGATAGGTTTATTTCACCTTTTATCCCTTTAGAGTTTGGGTTTTTCCTTTCCCCCTTAAGATCCCCTTCAACATCCTAGGTTTTGGAGCTTCATACCTATCCTTTGCAACATTTGTCACCTCTGATTTGTTTTGTGTGTCTACAACATGTTGAAAATAATACTGAGAGGGGGGGGGTGAATCAGTATTATCTAGTCCTTTTACCAAATCTTCCTTATTTTCACTTTGAATTATTTTTGCATATCAGTAGTATAAAATAATGAGCATGAACAAGAAAAATAGACAGTCACATCAAAGAACACCAGATATAAGGTGGAAACACAATGTGGGTGAAAACCACCTGCTGCAATATGTCTCTATCTTCTTCCAAATTAGAAACTCCTTTTACAATGGGCTTGTACTGGTGTAGTCCTTTACCAGTACGCAAGCTGCAACCTGCAGAGAGCTACAACTCTCTCTCGTTTTCCAGTCTCTCCTGGAAGGGAGCTCCAACCCCCTACTTCTTTTCAAGGATCACTTTTCATAAATTTTCAAGCTGGATCCATATACATCAAATGATCATCAAGTACATGTAAATTACACAGTCAGCTGTAGTAACTAGATCAAAAATAACAGAACTAAGCACAGAACACCTTATCAACAGAAAAATTCAGTCAACAGAAGATCTTAAAATAGATATGCAGCTTTCCTTTCACCAGCCTGCGTTGCTACGCACTTCACCCTCTGCTTCTCTGCGTATACCTGCAGAGCTCCTTCTGCTACACTGCGTGACAACGCACTGCCCCTTCTACTGTGCTGCGTACAGTATGCACCCAAATGCACTATTGCGCCGCGTACTGCCACAGCAGGAACGTACCGAGGAATACTATCATGCCGCGTACGTTTACTGTGCATACGCACCTGAACCATTGCTACTCTGCGTACCCACTCACTGCACCTTCGTCGCCTCTGCGTACCCACGCACTGCGCCTTTGTCGCCCCTGCGTACCCACGCATGTATCCTTCTTCTGCTCTGCGTGCCCCACACACTGCACCTTTGTCGCCTCTGCGTACCTCTGATTAGGGCCGAAATACAGTTAGATGCTCAGATCTAATCTTGTGCTCAAGAAATCACCCTTCACAGAATCTCTTTTAACTTCTCTTTTATAGATCAAGCTTTTAAACCAAGAACCCAATATTTCAGATCTTAAGATATTCAACCCAAAAGCATGCCCAAGCCAAATGATCTCATTTGCTTTATATAGGCAAGCTCTTCCTCAAATCAAGGATCATGGGGCTCAATAATAATAAAATAAAACAATACCACGGGCCAAAACCATGATAACACAATACCGTCGGCTAAATACCAAGGGTAAAACATAAGGAACCCCACGTGTGCGCGCTTTACTGCCTTGGAATGTGTGCACTGCGATACGCACCTCATGAATGGGTAATCTGCGTGTCTGGGTGCGGTCCTTGCACGAAATACCTGCCGGTACGCATCTTCTGAACTGTTCTCCTGCGTACTCCTTAATTTTCATCATATTGAGAGCCTTGCCATGGGTGTTGCCATCAAGTACAACATTTGTAACATATAACCTTATCAGAAACATAATGCCAACAATCTCCCCCTTTGGACTTGATGAAAACCTCAAAAAGTTCAGCGACATTCTCCCCCTTTGACATCAAGGGCAAAGGGTTATGCTCCCCCTAAGAACATGCTCCCCCTGAATATGAACCAGATCTGTAAAGAAGAACCATAATCCACCAAACACCATAAATGAACAAAAGAGATACAGACATATTGCAGCTATATTCAGACCAGCTCCCATGATCTCCTTTTGTACATCCTCCATAATGACAATAATGCATTATATTCTCCCCTTGAACCTGTGCCGCAACCCAGCACATGTACGAATATACCCCAGATGAATCATGCGTACAACCAACAATCAGAAGAGTCTCAACAATAAGATGATGCATCAACAACCCCCAGCTTTTGCCTGACGTATTCAAAAGTCTCCCTAGGCAATGGTTTGGTGAGAATATCAGCAACTTGTTCCTTAGAAGGAACATACTCCAACTTGACCTTTTGTTCAAGCACTTGTTCCCGGAGAAAATTATACTTGATTGGTATGTGCTTGGTTTTTGAATGCATGACTGGATTCTTTGAGATGTTGATTGCACTTGTGTTATCGCAGATGGATATAGGTGGTGTACAAGTGATTTGAAAGTCCTGCAAGGTCTGCATCATCCAAAGGAGTTGAGTGCAGCAAGATGCAACAACAACATATTCCGTTTCCGCTGTAGACAAGGAAATTGAACTCTGTTTCTTGCTGAACCAAGATACTAATTTGGAACCCATAAAGAACGCATCACCACTTGTGCTCTTCCTGTCATCCACGCTTCCGGCCCAATCTGCATCTGTATAAGCATGAAGTGTGAGATTGGTATCTCTAGGATACCATAAACCATAATTTTGTGTCCCTTGAAGATATTTGAAAATTCTCTTAACTTCCTGAAGATGAGTCTCCTTTGGATTTGCCTGAAATCTACCAACTATTCCTACTGCATGCATGATGTCCGTTCGGGTACCTGTCAAATAAAGTAGACTTCCGATCATAGATCTGTAGGTTGGTTGATGTACTGCTGCAGATTCATCATTTGCACTGAGGCTACATCCTGTGACCATGGGTGTACATACTGGTTTTGCATCTTCCATGCCATATTTCTTCAAGATCTGTTTGAGATACTTGTTTTGAGATAAAAAGATTCCTCCTTCCTTTTGTTGGATTTGCAAACCAAGGAAATATGTCAGTTCTCCCAGCAAGGACATTTCAAATTCTTTCTGCATGACCAAGGCAAAGCTTTGACTCATATCTTTTTCATTGCTGCCAAAAATAATGTCATCTACATACACAGCAAGTATTAGCAATTTGTCATTTTCAACTTTTATATAAAGATTGCTATCTGCTGATCCTTTTGAAAAACCTTGTTGATGAAGATATTTGTCCAAACGATAGTACCAAGCCCTTGGAGCTTGTTTGAGCCCATAGAGAGCCTTTTTCAATCTGCATAGAAGATTTGGATTATTTCCAAGAATGAATCCATCTGGCTGTTCAATGTATACTTCTCTTCCAAGTCTCCATTCAGAAAGGCTGATTTCACATCCATTTGAAATACTTTGAAGTTTTGAAAACTTGAGAGAGCAAGGAACATTCGAATGGCCTCAAGTCTTGCAACGGGAGCAAAGGTTTCTTCAAAGTCTATTCCTTCTTGCTGCGCATACCCTTTACAAACAAGTCTGGCCTTGTTTCTAATTACTTCTCCATTTTCATTCAATTTATTTTTGAAGACCATTTTGTTCCGATAACATTCTTATCCTTTGGTCTAGGAACCAGTTCCCAAGTGTTGTTCCTTTCGATTTGCTCAAGTTATTCATCCATTTCTTTTATCCAAAATTCATCTTTGCATGCTTCTTTTACATTTTGTGGTTCAGTAGAAGGAGAGTAATGCCAAATAGCTTGAGGCTTCTGCAACTGTTCTTCTTGTTTGTAAACCTGCTTCTTTCTGCCCCATAATCTGAGATTCTGGATGATTCTTCTGAACATATCTGGATGGAGTCTTTTCTTCTATTCTTGTCTGCTCCTCTGATTCTTCTTCAGGTTCTTCTTGAGGTTCTTCATCTTTCTGTTGTTGAGGGTAGCCTTCATCTTCTTCGATGTCTTCATGATGTACTTGTTTAGGGATGTATCCCTTCTCATCAACCACTACATCAATGCTTTCAACAATTCTGCCAAGTCTTTTATTGTAGCACTTGTATGCTTTGCTATGTGGGGAGTAACCAAGAAGAATGCCTTCATCTGCTCTAGGTTCAAGTTTGCCAAGCTTCTCATCAGTATTTTTAATATAGCATTTTCTCCCAAAGATTTTGAAGTGCTTTACCGAAGGAGTCTTACCATTCCAGAGCTCATGAGGAGTTTGAGTGTTGTTCACCCGGACATTTGTTTTGTTTAGAATAACAGCCGCAGCATGAGCAGCTTCACCCTAGAGATTTGCGGGAGTTCTGGTGAGCTCCAGTATTGTAGCAATAATGCTACAACTCCTGAGGCTTCATGTCTCTCATTTTATCAACCCGGTTGTTCGTACAA
>APFE031330629.1:0-32372 GCA_000404065.3 Pinus taeda | reverse complement strand
TATTCTCTTTGTCAACTAGTGCCATGAATTCTACAACTTTTGAGAATATCTTATCCTTCTTCTACATGAAGACGATCCAACAGTTTCTTGATAAATCATCAAAAAAGTAACAAAGTATTTATGTCTGGTAGTGGAGGTTGTTTAGAAGGGTCCACAAGCATCAAAGTGGACTCTCTCCAAAACTTCATTTTCTTTCATATCTCGATCATGGAATTTGTATTTCACGTACTTCCCCAATGTACAACCCTTGCATGCATTATGCTACTCAAGTGACCCTTTAGGAAGGCCAATGGTTATTTGCTACATATTTTTAAGGGTGCTATGGTGAAAATGAGAAAGTACTATGTGTCAGAGTTCACCAACATCTTGGCTCTGCACTTTCTCTGCCTTACTGCTTAATGCAGTGCAATCTTCCACATCAAGTTTGTCCAAGTTCTTCCCACAAACCTCGATCTCCTTCACCTTCCCAGTGACTATGTGTGTCAGAAAGGATTTCCTTTTACTGAATATTACATCATAGTTGCTGTCTCCTAAAACTACTATGTAAATGAGGTTATTCTTGAGGCACAGTATAAACATGGCATCCTTGAGGTGAAGAGGAGATATCGATTACATCTTAAAGGTTACTGTATCTATCTCGGTTGCACTATATCTTCTGTCATTTCCAAGCTCAATATGTATCTGGAGATATATCTCCTCCGGGTCACTGAAAAACTCTCTAAACCCTATGATGTGGAACAAGTCACCTTATTCCAAGTACCACACACTCCTCATCACTGTGTTGGCCACGTATGTGACCAAGGAGAAGTCTAACTTGAACTGTGATGCGAATGCTTCACCTTCTACTCCTTCTGTGTTCTTCTTGTTGGACTTTTCATGTGTACACTTTGTAGCATAGTGATTGAATTCATGGAAATTGAAACATTTATTCTGAACAAGTATTTCTTCTTTCTCCCTTAGCTGTATTCTGGTTTGGTTTAAGATTTCTTCCCTTTTCCGATCTTTCCTTTCCAGTCCATGTAAAGTTTTCTTCTTCCTCTCCCTTGGATGAACTTCCTTCTCTAGTATTTCACCCGATTTCTTCTTGTACCAGATCACATAATAAGAGGTCACAATTTGGTATTTTTTCCCTCCTATTCACTGATCCCTGGTAGATATGCCAGATTTTGGGAGGGCCTAGAAGAGCTAGGAGCACGAGGTCATTTTCCACAACATTTAAACCAACCCCTCCAACCTCATCATGAATTTGTGTAAATCAAGTGAGCTACTGAACAATAGTATCATTCTTCTGCATCTTAATATTTCAATGTTTGTCTTCAAGGGCTAGTTTTGAATGGCCAGTGTTATTCTCGAATAACTCAGTTAGTTCCTTCCACATAATGAAATGATTTTCTTTTCCATGGAGATTTGATACAATGTGTTTTGTCACTCCCTCCAGGATTGTTGTCCTCTCCTTGGCTACATCTTTCTTCCATTAGGCTAGTTTTTGGGCATCAACTAATCCTGGTTTTACAATGCTTCTCTTGACATATTCCAAAAATCTATTGCCATTAAGAACTACCTACATTTGACCCTTCCAAGTAATGAAATTCAAGTTGCTTCCCAAGGAATACTCTAATCTCAATTCGTTGAAGGCTATTCTCCCAACCCTAAAGAAATCATGCTACACCAAAGCTGTAAATCTAAACCTCCCGAGGAGAAACTTTGAAATTATTGTTCTAATGTGAATTTTTCTTTAATACCATGTACAAATTTGGTGACAGAATTGCAACTCCTCAATAAATTTAAACTAAATTGAGAGACACAATTCTACTCTACTACTATGTCGACATTAATTCACAATTTAGAATAACATTCAAAAACATGCATCAATCACATACACAAGTACACATATGCGTCTTGGAAAAAACAAATCATAAAAACCCTTTAATTCTATTTGCATTAATTAGTTGAATAGAGAAACTATTACAATTTCTAGCTCTAGCTCTAGCTCTCAACATAACCTGTAAAAGAATAATTGTTCTCTCTTTGCTCAATGAAAAACTTCGGCTAACACTGAACAAAATATCAACTAACCTAGCCTCGTATTTCCTTGCAACAATCATGAGGAAATCAATTGCTATTCTTTAGGAATTTACTCCAAAATGATTATGAAATTCCCAAGGACTGATCACTGATTACATGAAACACCTGTACACATAAGACTAGTCTACAACTGGATTTACACTGCCTTGGGATCTAGACCAAAACTGAGAAGTTCAAATTCCTTAAATGCATGAGTTATTTGATTTTTAATGACTAGTTATCTAGATGATGTTTGAGTTATAATGTTGTCCCACTATGTAACTAACTCCCAACTAGTTCTATTAAATGTTAAAACTAGTTTGGTTGAGAAAACTAGAAATAACTAAACTAGATTCCTTTAAATTAATAATGAACACATGTAAATTGAACTACAAGCCCACCAACCCGAATTTCCTCAGCTAATTAAGTGGCAATAGCCATGTCACCTCAGTTAACTTCCTCCAAGTTGTCACATTGTTCTGGTTGCATTTCGTGAATGCACATGAATAGATGATGAAACATCACTAGTATGGATTTATTATTGGTTTTATTAATACTTGAAATAATCATGATATCAATGGTTGCTGACAGTAACAGTTGTAGAAAAATACTATGAAACATGCAAATATGGGTTATGTTTATCATTATGGCATGCAATAAGTTAGTGGTATATGTATATTGGAGGAATGTCAATTGTAAGATAATCCGTTGATGGGAAGAACCAAACCCCAAAGACACAAATCTCAAGGGTTTGTGGCTAAATGATATCATGAAGATTGCTATTATTATTATTATCCAATTTTAAGGTCACAACCAAGGCAGACACTAAATTGGTGTATTATACCCCCTTGTTTGTGAGAAAAGAGACCCACCTCTACGCAGGAATTTGACTGCTAAGTCTACAAACTCTACCCCCTCTCGTTTTGGACCTTCGGCCTCCTATAAGGAAACACATGCTCTTAACCATTAGGCCCACTTATAGCTAATTATGTTATTTTTGAGATGAGATTATTTGTAATATTTTAAAACAATGGTCAAGGGATGGACTCCCTTACAACCATTGGGTGAGAAGTGAACACCCTCACGAGTGTTTAATAAAATTAAAAGTTTTCTAGTTTTCACCCTACGAGGTTTCCAGGCTATATGAGTGTCTAATGGTACGATTGCTTGTTGTGCCATTTTTATGATGTTGAATCCTTGCATGATGTGATATTTATATTATCAAGAATGTGATTAACTAATAAAGTTAAAATAATCATGGAATTGATGCAATTTTACATCAGGAAGTTTAAGTTAATATGTTACAACAATAGTAGTTAATGGTTTTGTAACTTACTATTCCTAAACTAAATATTACTCTATGTAATGATGGTGGTTTATCAAATGATCATTGAAATAATATGGAAATTAATTCAGAAAGTTATATGTTGGTAAATACTATAAAAATACTCTAACTTCATGCATTGTCATGCGAGGTTACCAAGGAATGTTACACATAACCTCATGTTTGGAAATCTATATAGATATTTCAATGGATTGTTTTGCGTCTCAACATAAAATTAATATAAAACCTACTCATTGATATAAAAAATAAATAAGTAAACGAATAAAATTATTAGAGTTAAATGTTGTATTTGATGTGTACAACATTTTTTACTATAATATGTTTTATCTATTTCATACTAAGTTATAGAAAGTACTTATCCCTACCATCAGTGTATACACATCTATTTTAATTTTTTTTAAAGATATTTAAATAATAAAGTTTTAACTACAATGGAGTCATGGGCAACTAAGAATTGATTCAAGTTAAATATCACCTAATAAATTAGTAAAAAATATTATTTTGAAATTCTTTTTAAAAAAGGAAAACAATTGTATATATTCATATTAATCTGTTATAATTTTGTTTTAATATTTATCAAATGTTTATAAGAACTAAAATTTTAAATTGTCTTTTTTTCCTTAACTTCTATACATATAACAAGTTCTTATTTCGTGGAAATTGATTTATTATAAGTGTTTTTCATATAGAATGTGGTCGGGTGCTTTACAACATAATATAATTCAAAGTTTGTCTTATAGTATTACATTTAAAACATTAAAATATTTATATATTATTAATCTTTATTTTTAAAATATTGTTCACATTGAACTCTATGTTCTTTTTCCCATTGAATTTCGGCACTTTGCATTATTTCAATATAGGATTATATAAATCAAATTTTTGTTGCTAATCTGCTCAAAGGGAAACCATAATAGTAGTGTAATTTCAAATTTTTAAGGTTGTTATTTCTTTGTCTAACTAAAGCATTTTGTAAATGAAAACTCATACAAATAGGTTGGCTACACTCGACTAGGTTAACATACAACAACATAGAAAAAAATGACTACTACAACTATGAACATGAAACCAATGAATCATGAAAACTAATGGGTTGAACCTTGAGGCATCTACATTGGCTAGTCACCATCTTCATTAGAGAAGAAGGAGATGTTGGATGATCTCCTCACTATAATAGTCATCTTCCAATTCACACTATAATTTTTTTCCTCCAACTGTATTGATTTGATAGTATGCTCCTATTGACTATCTACATGATCAATGAGTACTCATCCCACAAGAATTTTTATGTGCAAGTAAACATTAACTTCTTGCATGTACTAGGAATATATTGACTGAGCGGAGGGCACTATATCATGGATCCAATCAAAAGTAGAAAAATTGACATTGTGATCAAGAATAAAATTCTAGTCATGTTGTAATTCAACTTCCACTTATTCAATATCCCACCAGAATAGATTAAGAATGATTTACTTATATCTAGCCATGGAGTCGTAAGCTTGTGCTTGAGTGAGGAGCTAGGAGGTAGAGGCAATGCGGCTTTCCATCTTGGTGGAGATAGAGGAGATCCTCTTCCAACCCTCTCTACATCTAATGGTTGGTGTACCATGATACATGGTTGTACTGAGTGACAAGATGAAGGGAGGAGGGCGATGAAGAGGAGCATACGATTCAAGGGTGGTGCAAAGGTGTGGCAAAGAGGGAGGAGGGAAAAAGTAGGAAAGGGAAACCTAAGTGAGATGGCTAAGGAGTCAACAAGTGTGTGAAGAGGAAATTCAAAAAGGAGGGAAAATTTGGTAGCCTATATGGAAATATATTCTAAGTGGGAGGAGAGTAAAATCTAAGAAAATGTTGGGGTCAATGTAAGAAGGGATGACAATAAAGATAAATCCTTTTCTTGAAGCAAAATAAGGAAATATCATCTCAGAAATTAGTAAACCCACAATGTAGAATACCTGAGAAAAAATAATAGATCCAAACTAAGTGTGTAGTTACTATAAGTGGTAAAACATCCATAGAAAAGTTACGTCTGAATCCTCTAATCGAGACTAGTGAGGAAAAACTAGTGTATAAGAGCACGATGCTAGAAATTATTGACATGATTAGCCTTGAACAATTTGAATGTTTTGGATTATGAAAGGTTAGCATTTCAAGGATTTTAGTACCATTAGGCAGATGATATGGAGGCCAACAACACTAACTGTATTGCCAAGAGAGAACTTTGAGTCGATAATAACAGTGGGGTTGTATTTAGTCTGAATATTGAATTCCATATAGTAGTGTGGTGAAAGCTCCCATGGTTGGCATCTTATGTGCAGAATTATAGCACAAATATAAATCCACTACCATTCCCATTATGATTTGAGCATGGTAAAGAGCTAAGGTAATTTCCCACTAAGATGCCATGTAATCCCTTCCATCATGCACAATTCTCATGCAACATTTACCCTCATTCCAAATTCATGCCATGATATGCTATTTTATTCGATCCCATCCAATTCACTAAGTATAGAAATAGCTTGAACCCCCTTGTGTCTCTGATATTATCATGTCAAGGAGGCAAGGTATTCTTGCTGTTTGGAACCCTCATTGGGGCATGACATAGTGATATTGAAGGGATTTGGGAATATCATATCTCCAATCAAATTTGAGAGGAGGAGCCATTATAGTAGGAATGAAATTGGTTAGATTGTTAGACATTTTGTTTCCTTCATTGTGGACATGAGAGATTAGGGGAGCTATATTTTTTTCTACGAGTTTTGTAGTATTACCTATGAAATTTTCCAACTTCCAACTCTTAGATAATTTGTATGGAAATGACCCACATTGAAATTTGTAGAATATGTTGATAATATTCTTGGAGTCCCCTCTAATAGAAATCTTGTTCTCATTTATAATTTCCTAAAATATTTTCTCCTTAAGAAGATGCTTTTTTCCCAAGAAACATTCGAGATGTCAGAGCCCATGATGTTACATGTCTTCTGATGAGCCAATATTTCTAAACATTGGGGGCATACTTACATTTCCAAATTTCGCTCCACAAATACTTTGGGTTCTTGACCCATCTCCACCAATTTTTGGCACTTAAGGCTTAGTGAATAATGTATAGATCACGAACACAAAGTCCTTTTTTCAAACAACATATTTTTATCCAATGTTACTAGTGCCCACTTTTCATCTCTTTTGGTGCACCACCCCAAAGAGGAAGCTTTTTGAATGTTTCTTAACTTGTCTAAGATGGCATTAAGTGCTTCCATGGCTACCATAAATATGTTCAGAGCGATTGAAGAGAATATTTAAGATTTATTATGTGACTTGCTAAATTGAGCGATATGGGTCCAACGTGACCGTTTGTCTCCAAATTTTAGAAGAAATGGTTTCCATACCTTTTTCCTAAGTATATTTCGAGTGAGAAGAGTTCCTAAGTATTTGGATCCTTTGAAAACAAAGACACGAGATATGTGAATTTGGATATTTAGCAGAGTATTAAGGAAGAAGATTTGAGATTTTTCCATGCTAATGGATTTTCCAAAAGAATCATAAAATTATTTAAGGATATTTTTAAGAGTAGTGGATTCTTTGATAGTGCGGAAAACCAAGAGAAGAGTATCATTGTCAAACCATTGATGAAAAGAGGAGATGTCATGGGAACCTAGAGGAATACCTTTTAGTTGTCCAAGATGTAGGGTTCAATTGATAGATCTTCCCATCGCTTCATCTATAAAGATAAATGTGAGATATATATTCTCCTTTCCATGCTTCACCTTCATGGGACAAAGATGGGCAAGGAAAATAGATTATTAGGATTCAAAAAATATTTTGGAGATAAGGGAAATAACTCAATGAATCCATATTTTAAAGAAACAAAATATAGTAAACATGTGGAAAATAAATTTCTAGCTTAATTTGTCTAAGGAATTTGACATATAAAGTTTGGTGAGCATACGTGGAGACTTTTTGGAATTAATCAAGTGAATTGGTTCGTGGTCGAAAAATGTTGTCCATTATTTTTAGACAATTAATAATGACTTTAGATATTCTTTTATAAATAAAATTGCATTGGAGAATGGGCCAAAAATTTAAGGGAGAATTATCGTGAAATGTTTTATGTATTAAATATATAAAAATAGCAGCAAGGTTTGTTAGGATGGAGGATGGGTGTAAACAATCCTCTAATACTTTCAAAATGTCATGCCCTAGACTTTTCCAACAAGACTAGTAGAAAATGGTAGTGAAGTTGTTGGGGCCCAAGGACATGCATTTAGGCATCCAAATAATTGCTACTTCCACTTTTTGCATGGTGATTTCCTTTAGAAGAAGATAATTATGTTCCCTTGTTACAATTTTAGGAATGTATTTAGCTATTTTCCAAAAATAAGACCTTTTATATAGGATTGTTTCTATGATTATGGATTGGGAGTGATTCAATAGTTCTTGGACTATTGCATCATGGCTTTCCAATTTTTGTTCATTATATTTATTTAATTCTTGATATCTTGTTACTTTTCCTAGGGTTGATCATAGATATCTCAAAATTTTAGTATTTTCCCCCTCTTTTACGAACTACAATTGGGATTTTTATTTCCAAAGGATTCTATATTTCTTAATTATTTCCTCGAGCTATAGGTAACTAAATTCTTATCAATGTTCTGATTTCTCAAGTGTGCTATCTGAAATTATTTATTATTGGATAGTAGCCATCTCTAGTTCTAACTTTAGATTTTCTTCATGGATGTTACCAAAATATTTAGCATTCCTATCCATGATTTTCATTTTAAGATATTTAAATGCCTCTCAAAGAGGTAATGAAGGGAAATAGGAAATGATCTAATTCCTTCGACCAATTTTCTCAATTGGACAAAAAGTATGGGTGCCTTAGCTAGAAAGACTCAAATTTGAAGGGCCTATTCTTGGGACCACTAATCCAGTTCATTGAGAGTTCTATACTTTAGTTGTCCAAACCATAGTAAGGGAGGATATAAGCTTTAGAATTTATACATGAAATGAAGAGAGAATCTGCAATAATGAATCTATATGTTCTTGAAACTAATTGAGAGGAGCTTCTTGACTTATTATTCCAGGTGCATAAGCCATTATGAGTACTCAATATATAAATTTTGGGATATTTATGAACTCTATGGAGAGGGATATTTCCTCATCAGGCCTATGAATCCCACCATTATTTTCATCAATATTCTTAATCATGTTAAAATATCTACCTAAAATGCAATAGTTTTCCAGTGTAAGCTTGGAAATGTTTGAGAGGTTTTGAAGGAATATTTTTTTCTTATTAGGAATTCTAGGGCCATATATATTGTTATTAAACTCAAATTAATGGAACTGGTAGGGTGAAATTTGATCATTAGGATCATGGGAAGACAAAAGAAATATTGAAGAGTGACCAAGGAAGGATACCATTCAATGAAAGGCACCTTAACACTAATTTTGCATCCTAGGATGGATAATCGTAGTTTCTCGAAAAAAACTTTAGAAATTTATTAAGAGAGTTAGAATAATATTTTTTTTCCTGAGTCATCATAATATTAGGGTGTTCATGGAAGATTTTATTTTTTACTAGCCTTTTTTTGGATTTCCCATTAAAACCCATGGTATTCCGTGACATAAATTTCATTGATGATATTGAGAGGAGGGTTGAAGGATGGAATCCATTGGTGACACCTTGGTAATGTTTTCCAAGTAATCCCTTAGGCATTGTAGTAATTGACTATTACATTTACACACTTTTTCTTTGCTTGACATGGAATATGAAATTGATCTCTAGGAGGATTTATTTTTCCTTGAGAGGA
This sequence comes from Pinus taeda, assembly GCA_000404065.3. Classification (NCBI taxonomy): domain Eukaryota; kingdom Viridiplantae; phylum Streptophyta; class Pinopsida; order Pinales; family Pinaceae; genus Pinus; species Pinus taeda. Next base: position 23,156 of record APFE031330629.1, on the reverse strand, counting down.
ATAAGACAAGTTTTGAATAGGGGAATTTCTTGATTCTTGAGCTTGAAAAATAATTAGTTATTCATTTCAAATGTATGCTCTAGTGATGATTTGAACTTTCTCCTTAGAAATATTTGTTTCCCTATTCCTCTATACGATATTTAAAGTTAATTTTCTATAATTGCATTTCCTTAATATATTATACATCAGAGAATTCTTCGATGCTATCTTTGATTTCTAAATCTCCCTAGTCGTCTTTTCATTTCATCTATTCTTGCACATTTTTTGTTGACTAGAGTTTTTGTTTACTATTCTATCCAATATCTATTTTTTTGGGAATTTATCCTTTGTTAACTATCTCATTTTCTTCCAACTATTGGAGGACTTTGTACTAGTTATGGCTCACTGCATTCTAAGAAATTGTTTTTTCTATTCCTTTTTTGGCTATATTTCTTTTGATATACATTTTGGTAAACCCTTGTTATCAAAAGATGAATTTACTTGTACACTTTGTTTAATGTGTTTTTTCAAAAAAACATTAGAATAGATGGTTGTATTCATTGCATTTTCATCATCTGAATGGGTTTTCCCATACAATATTAGTTGTTCCAATACTTTTTTCCATCGCTCAACTAAACGTTACTTGGAGGTTGTTTAGATATGTCTATGTAAGCAAAAATGCCAATATATGAAAAGTGTCGACCTTACTTTGTAGTACTCAAGATCATAACAAAATTCACTATAGAATTCCCACTCATTTGAGAGACACTGTAATAAAAAATATCTTGACAGATATAATAAATATGGAACTAGACTAGAGACATGGAGGAGTCTTCTTTGTCGAGGTGGAATCTGTGAATCCATGGCCTGGTGAATAGGCAAGTAGAATTCATGAAATATGCTCCTCACTAAAATATGCAATCTCTATCATTTCTATAGTTGAATATGGTTATGAAGGAACCATTGGAACCCAACTTGAGGTTGGTATCCCCTTTGAGTGTCTAATTCTTCTATATTTAGCTAACCAAGCTGTTTCTTGTGGCCAAAGACCTACAAATTTGCATATTACGGCATGCTCTTGCATATATTCAACTTTATCCCCTAATTTTTTATAGGGTATGTCTAGGAGCAAAATTTTAGCTCTAAGGGAGGCATGAACCCATATATTTTAGATTATTCATTGCTAGAGTAGAAGAAGTGGCTATTTTTTGTTTGTTGTTTGTTGTGTTCGAGTGTTCATCTCCATCTTAGATTTGTTAGTTGAGGGATTACTGAATTTGCATGAGGAAGCATGGTTAGATTTTCAAGCGATGGGATTTCTAAAGGAGAGGCCTTCTCAACCCCCCATGGGGACAACTTTTGAGTGTGACGCATATACGACTAAGGTGAAAACCCTAGAAGCAAAGAGCTTATAAAGTTGTGCAACTACAATTTTTAAGTTTTACATAGTATCATGTATAATAATTTAATTTAATAAGAATTTTTATTGGATCTACTTTATGTATGGGAGGAACTTTATAATTCCTTCTTAGAAAGTTTTAATATCCATATTATTCTAAATATTATGTAAAAAAAATTAGTGAAAGAATTACACATCTCTCCCATTCTAAAAAGTAAATAGTATTATAGATGAAATTACAATTTCTTTATTATCAATTACTTTATTCATATTATCTATAATGTGGACTTAAAATTATAATGTGGACTTAAAATTATATTATTTAAGGTGGATAATGAAGTATTGTATTAAGGCTTAGTTTAACTTATAGACTAAATAACTTTCTTCAATAGAATTCACCAAAATGTCGTGATACAATTTTAAGCAAGAATGTCATTTTTTATTGTTTGAAATAAAATTTTGAACGCATAAATGGATTCAACAACGTGAAAAATTATAGAAATTAAACAATTTAAAGTCAAGTTTTCAAGAGTGTTGGATTTTGATTAAAATTAATTAGAAAAATGTCATGAACAAAAAGTCATTTCATCTATAAGTTAGAGTGAACCTTTTATTAGTAATAGATTTTAGAAGAATATTATTTTATATTCTAGTTACAAAATAATGAAATAAATAAATATTGTTATTAACATTTTTAAATATGAATATATTTCATTTCTTTTTATATAATGTTATGAGAGTAAATTTTGGATATACTAACGTGTACGGTGGTTCTGTACACATTAACACACTTGGCACCGATTTTCATTCTATATTTCCTCCAGGCTCGAGAGTCCAACTGGAGCTAAAAAAAAAGAGATTATAATATAGAAGTTCAATCAGTTAATTTATTCTCATTGCAGATTTTTTTATAAAACATTTATAGTTTTTTAATTGCTATAATTTTAAATGTTATTATTAATATGATATTATAGTTGGTATAAATTATTATATTATATTAGTTTTAATATTAACTAGATGTTTATAATAAAATAACCTCAAAACAATTTAATTTTGATAATTTGAGTGTTTTAGAATTTTGCTGAGAATTAAAACTATTTCTGTATTTAAGAATATAATTTAAACAAAATCTTGAAATTATAATACAAAATTTTAGTAAATTGCAAAAAAACATTAGTTCATCTAAATTAGACTAACCCGGAAATCAAATTGCTTGAGTTAGGTCTAGTTTTTAGATAGTCTACTGTACAAATCTTATGGACCCGAGAGTAAGTGTGCAGGACGATACTTTTAACCTGTGTGCTGTTAGTTGGCTATCCTCTTCACCAGTGATTTAATTTAAATCTTACTCTTTTCTATGTATGAATTTCTTCAATGTGAATGTGTTGTGAAATGATTCTTTATAGGGACATGTGTGCGAGCCTATTATTGGTATTAATGCGGGAGATTGGTCAACAAAACACAGATCGGCGTTGCACTTTTCCTTGAAGGAATTTACTTGGCCCATATTTTTTTTTTTCTTTTTTAGTTACCACAATTTCTTACCAATACTTACATCCCAGTTTTTCGTGTCATACTAGGTTTTTATTCGTCATTTCCTCTTTTTGGCAAGTTTTCGGTCTGAAGGTTAGTGCTTCAGGCCTGTAGGTTTTTGTTACTTCTGTAAATGTCCACTTGTAATCATAAACTTGCTAGAGTTTCTAGGGTTAGCATGTTGAATTAAACTTGCTAGGGTTTCTAGGGTTAGCATGTGGAGTTAATTAAAATTAGAGATTTAGCATGTGGAGTTAATTAAAATTAGAGATTCAATTAACTAAGCTTTAGGATTTATGGATGAAGTGTTAAGTGCATTCTATATTTAGAGTGTGAGTTAATTGAGTTAAATGTGTGTATGTGACATATTTTAGAGAAGTCACTAGTTGAAAAAGGTTAAATACTTTTCACGATTTCATTGTAAGTATCAAGTTTTGTAGGTTGTGATAAAAACAGCTAAATCAGACAATTACATAAACTCAATCATATATTAAGCACAAATGGTGTATGTGCAAATACACTCACACACATATTACATTGGGATCACTCTATTAATTAGAGTTTTTGAGATCCAACTTATTCCTAATTTAGAGAGAGTGGTTGAGAGAATTTCTCAACCATCACAAACCAATCTCTCAAATATGGAATGTAAGCATTAATTCCAACATCCCCCCTTAAAGATTACATTACATCAAAATAACAAAATAATCAAGCTTGTGTGTAGATGCTCCATCAAGTTGCCTCGTAACCCTCGCAAAGGTGTAGTTGGCATGTTGGATTCCCGAGTTCCTTTCTCAACTCCAGAATCAAGGATCTCCCGAAGTCAATTACTGGACAGCATTCCAATATGTCGCATAACCTCATTAGGAAACCACTTCCACATCTACCACTAATGAGGGATCCTTCCCTAGATCCACAATTGCCATACTATTTGGACAACCATCCATAATGAGCCTTACTGCTACTTGATCTTTAAATACTGGCATCAGACACATAATTGAACTGCTGGTTATTCTAAAAGAGTTTAATAGGTTCACTCTCTTCATTAAATTCATCATCTGAATTCAATTGGTATTCAACTATGGTTATATTTGCTGATTCTTTCCCTTTTAACACATCACTAGCACGACTTCTGCAATTCCACGCTGTATGCCCAATTTTCTTGCAATAGTGGCATTCAATGCCACCTTTGTTTGCATTTTTCTTTCTCATCCTTGACTTTGTCCACAAGGCATTCTCTACATGAGAGTTTTCTTCTCCATCCTCTGGTTTCAGTCGCTTTTCCTCCCCCAGAAGTGCTGCAATTGTCTCTTGCAATGTTTGTGTAGATATTTGACTCAAAGTGAAAACAACATTACTGTAACTTGAAGGAAGACTATTTAATAATACAGCTTTATCATTTTCATCCTCTACCTTCATCCCAGCTTCAGCTAATTGTCTTAAAAGAGACATTAGATTATTTATATGACTCGACATAGATGTCTCCTCATTCATTTTCAGACTAAATAATTGCAGCTTTAGGAAAAATTTTGCATTAGTAGATTTTACACCAAACAATTGAGCCAAATGTTCCCATATTTCCTGTGATGTTTTAGTAAGATCTACATGATGTAATTGTGAATCAGAAAGAGAAAATCCAATAATAGACTTAGCTTTATCATCTCTATTTTTCCATTCAAATAATTCTTTGGCATCTGTAGGTGCTGCTTCTGAACCATTCACTATTCCCCACAAGTTTTTATTCATTAATTGCAGTTGTATTTTTACTTTCCATGAGGGAAAATTCAAACCACTGAATTTGTCTAACATCATAAACTCCATGATAAAAGAGGAAAAAAAATACCTTTTCTAAAGTGGCAAGACAAAATCCTGCTTTAAGAACAAAAAAAAAAACTGATCTTACACGTTTGGAAAAAATCTCGCCCTGAATCTTTTGATGGTGTCTTTTAGAGCATCGGGCACAATATTCATCAAAATTCCGCTGCTTCAGATATGCATTCCGGTCCTTCACATATGCTCGATTTCCTGTAAACTGACGGAGAATGACTTGGTCAGGACTTCCTGTGAAATGCCTGGACTGGAAGCGAAGGAGGCGGAGGGGACCATTAAAAAACCCCGATTTTTGACTGTTGAAAGCGGCCAAAATAAATGTGTTCTTTCTTCAGACGTTTTGAGCGTAGTGCAGTGTTCCCGGGACCACGAACACATCACGAGCTTCCAGCGTTTGAGAGAGGAGTCTGTTTGTATTTGATTCCACGAATCGCCCTTCTCCCGAATTGGCCCATGCCCCACAGCTCGTCTAATTTGTGCACAGAAATACCCAGCTCTAAGAGAATTGCTCTGAGAGCCAATGTAAGCTATGCCTAGGCCAGAGGAAACACAGGTTCAAATCATCTTCTAACCAGTTTGCTGATACGTCGCTCAATTCACAAGATACTTCGCCTAATGTGCTGGCTGACTGCACGAAGTAAAGTCCCAGCAGCGATGAGCAGAAGCAAGAGCTCACACAATCGAAGGTGGGATCTCATAACTGTTGGCTGTTTTGATCCCCCAAATCCATTTCAGGAAACTGATAAAAAAAAACCAGCTAAAATAACACAATACACAGGCCTCTGATCCTGTGCTCTGATACCATGATAAAAACAGTTAAATCAGACAATTACATAAACTCAATCATATATTAAGCACAAATGGTGTATGTGCAAATACACTCACACACATATTACATTGGGATCACTCTATTAAGTAGAGTTTTTGAGATCCAACTTATTCCTAATTTAGAGAGAGTGGTTGAGAGAATTTCTCAACCATCACAAACCAATCTCTCAAATATGGAATGTAAGCATTAATTCCAACACGCTGCAGTTAGTGTGTTTTATGCGTGAATTTTTATTTTGTTTCCTCAAGTATTACCAAGAAATTGATATGACATCAATCTTACAAAGAGTACGGGAGAAAGGATCACGAAAAATCAGTGAGAGAGAAAAGAGAACTATTTTTGTTTTTGTTTAAGCTATAACTTACTTTACTATGGTATTCAAAGTGTTATAATGCTCATCAAATGGGTTTTGTCTTGATTTCCATTGTTTTTGTTTAATTTATATCGTACTTTACTATGGTATTCAAAGTGTTATAATGTTCATTAAATGGGTTTTGTCTTAATTTCCATTGTTCTAACCAATAATCCTTGAGAGAGAAAGGAGAAATAACTTTGTCTTGTAACGCACCTTACTATGGTATTCAAAGCGTTGTAACACTCATTACACTATCAGAGTTAGGCGTTAGATAATAGTCTTAAATTGATATGGTTTTGTTTGATTGTTAACTATTTTAAATGAGTTTTGTCTTAATTTCCATTGTTTTAAATATAAGTTTTGTTTTAAACTATTTTTGTTTCAAACTGTTTTTGTCTTAATTATAAATTTTGTCTTCAAATGTTTTTGTCTTACATATATTCTTTTCTACAATATATTTTTGTCTCAAACTCTTTTTGTCTTAAATATAAAGTTTTGTTTTGAACAACTTTTTTTTAAATATAAAGTTTTGCTTAAAATATTTTGTTTCAAATTGTTTTTGTCTTAAATATGAAGTTTTGTCTTATAATATTATAATATTCTTGTCTCACACTGCTTTTGTCTTAAATTTTATATTTAATACAATTTATTTAATATTAAATTTTAGTGTAAAATAACTAAAATAAAAAGTGACTTTTTAAGACAAAAGATTTATTTTGTCTTAAAAAAATGTCTTAAAAGTGCAGTTTCTGTAGTAGTGCATGTTAACAGCATTTTCCCACTCCTGATGACCAAGCATCATTAATATTAATCCCTACAAAGAATATCCAATTCAATTCTCTTGACATGCTAGCCCCCAAAGGAATTGGCACTATCCACTTATGGGATCAGCTAGAAGCATCAAAATATACATTGGACGTCATTCAAAACTCATACAAAAATGCAATACTCTTATGTCTTTTCAAAAATACATTGTCTACAGATCAACAACATGTAATGAACATAGTCATACAACACTCACAGACAAGAGAACCAAAAAAACCATTAAATATAATCATCCAAAGAAACAGAAACACTAGAAAATCCTACTTGATAAGCTTCATCAGAAAGGAACTCTCTTCTAAAACAACAATTGGCAATAGCCCTGTTGTTTGACCACAGCCCATTTGACCACAGCCCAATACTTCTTCTTACCCCTCTTGGTGTTGCAACATTTGAAATACTTACATTTTACATTCATGGCTTCGAATTCCTGTCAAAAACATGAAGCCTTTAAGCCTTTAAGTGGTCAATCCCTTATAGTGTTGCAAGAAGAAATGAAACATATTTAATACTTTCTAATTGAGGCTATACGGAACCGTAATTAAACCGAAAACTATTCTGTCTAAAAGGTGATAAAATATTCAGATGAAGCCGATCTATTAAGTATGGGTCCGAAATAAAGGTAAATCCATTAACAACATCGGAATGAACAGAGCAATGGTGCGAACAGTTTCAAGAAATGATGCATTATCCAATTTGATAACAATGGAATCAGTCCAAAAATAGGACCGTTAGTAAACCTCACTGACGTGCATGAGTGAGATATGCATCAGTACAAAAACAGACGAGCAAGAGCGACATGACGCTAATAATGCTCTACAAACCTTCAGCGGACTATCTAATCAGAAGGAACGCTGATCTTCAAACAGGTTTTCAAAAACGAAATCATGTGTACGGGTGGGACTTGACAGTGGAAAGAAATCATTTGTACGGGTTGGACTTGATAGTGGAAAGAAATCATGTGTACCGGTTGGCTTTGACTGTGACAGCGGAGAGAAATCCAAAAAAAAGGAGTTGTTTGAGATTTTTTGGAGATTTCAGTGAGGGAATCCGGCGGAAGAAATGAGGTTAAATCTTGATCTTTAGCAGTTAAAATGGTTTTTTAACTGCATATTTGGAGTCAACACCCTGAAAAACCTGTGGGACCCTTTGATTGTGCAGAAACTAGCTATCAAATTTGGGATTCCAATAAATTGCTGTCAGATTTTGACCAGAAAAATCCGCCGAAAAAACTTTCAAAAAATCTCATTATAGACAACTGAGAAAAAAAGTAGCTATGGATGTAGTTGAAATACGTAGTTGGCAGTGGCTATGGATGTAGTTGAAATACGTAGTTGGCAATAGTTGAAGTACGTAGTGGGTATTTGAACTACGACATTATTGTTGGCATTAATGAGGATAGATCGGCTTATGGAGACATATCCACGTTGCACTCTTTTTTACAGGATTTAAACGAAAAAAAAAAGTGGGTATGTGAACTCGTAAATGTGGATGGATGTAGTTGAAATACGTAGTGGAGGTCAAAAGCTACATCTTAAAACTTGTTACATTTTCTCGCAGATCTTACGGGAAGCATAATTCCATTTCATCCTAGAGGGTTTTAATTTTATTTATTTCAAATGGTTAAAACAAATTGTAATATATTATATTTTAAAAATTAATATAAAATATTTCCTTTGATTAAAAGAAAAGAATTAAATCATTTCCGTTTAAAGTTTGAGTTAAAATAAAAATTAGTAACTGAAAATGTGTTTTTCTCCTTTTCCAGGTTTAATTTTTTTAACAATTTCTTGAAAATCATTATACTTTAACCACTTCTTTTAATTGTATGACCAAAATCTATTTATTTAATAGTTTTTATTAAAAAGGCCCATTTTTATTTAGAGATGAAATGGATTTTTTAATGGAAATTTGACAATATAATTTAATTCTGATTTTTTTATGTTTAAAATATATTTTTAAATTCATAAATGAATTACTCTCAAATTTTACAGATTAAACGGCTTATATTTTTAAAAAAATGTGATAAATTTCCATTAAAATTAACCAGAAAAAAATATTTAAAAAAAAACTTCATCTCATTTTATGAGTTTGTGCCATTTGCAATAAAACAATAAATAAAATATTTTTAATATATTATATATATATATATATATATATTATAAATATAATTAAAAATATTAAAAATAATAACCATAATAAAAAATGCATTTATGGGATAATTATATAAAATTAGGTCAGTGAATTAAGAATTTTTTTGGGTAAATATTCATTTTATAAGTGTTTTATGTTATTAGTATCATTAATTATAATATATATACCACTAGTTGATAATAATAATTTTTATTTCATTAAAATAATTATAATTATTTTGATAGGCATGTTTATTTTGCAATAAAGTTTCCAAAATTTTATCTAAATTGATCGATTTAAATAAATGTGATATGAGCAAGTATCATGTGAAATGAGTTATGGTTTTTTGGTATGTGTATTGATAAACCATGGTATTGGCCCGTTGTATTGTAATAGAGCATATTTATAAATTAACAACCTTCATGATAAATTGGAGATAAATCTTCATTTCAAGGATATTGAATTTGAATGAAGTGACATTTATTATGAATTAATTGTTTTAAATTTATCATAAATTGATGTCTATCACTATTTGTTTACACTATTTAATATATTGTCAAAATGATGTGCTACCACATTCATATAAATTAAATGGATGTAAATCCAAACATGGCCAAGAATAAAAAAAAATCATAAAAATTAATTAAACTCTAACTTTAGTTTGCTTAATATTATGAAAATAATTAATATGAGTTTTATATATAGAGAGGGAGAGGGATTTTTCGCTAGAATTTGAAAATACAATTTCTAATGAGAATGTGATTTCTTGTTGTTTATCATACAATTTTGAATGAAAAAAAGTGTGTGTCTATGTCTGAAAGAAGATTCTTATCTATGGAGATCTACTCTCACTTTATGATAAAGATTCTTAATGTGTAAATAATCTTTGTTACAGTATCATGACTTACTAATACCAGAAAAACATAACACATGTTTGTATAAGATTTCTTAAATTGATCATTTATTTAAAAAGAAAAAAAAAAGATAAGTTTGTATAGCATTTCTTAAATCGATAAATTTAATTAAAAAGCAAAAAAATTCATAACTAATATTCCCCTATTCTGAAATAGACATTTTTTCAGGAAATAAAAATATCACTTGACGAATTATGGTTTTTTGGGCATAATGCCATCTGAGGAGTTATGGTTATTTGGGCATGTGGTACTAATAAGCCTTGATATTGGCTCATTGGATTGTAAGACGGTTTCTTTACATATTAACAATATCTATGGTAAAGTGGAATAAATCTCCATAGCTAAAATCCTATTCCATTTTCTTAATATGTATATATGTTAAATTTATAGGGTAATTCTTTTAATAATAATAGTAGAATTATAATTAGCCCTTTCTATGAATTTTTAATTTTAGCAACGTGTGATCTATAATGACGGGTCTTCATACTTATTATGAATTGATGCTTATGATAACTTTACCAACCATAATATTCTATAAGGAAAGAAATATAGCTATTTTTATTAAGCTCAATCTTTGATAAATTACTACTACTATAAATATTCTATAATATTTTAAGTGATTATATTCTCACTATTCACTTATAATAATTTATAATTAAATGAAAAATATAAAATACCTACTCTAAAATAAACAATCCTATTTGCTTGAAAATAAAGTAACTTATATATATATTTCTTACCTTTAAATAATTTCTAATATAAAGAGACTATTTAAATTTCATTAACATGCATAAAAAGCATAGATTTCCCAATTAAAGATGCCCGTAAGGTGAGACACAAACCCCGATTTTCACATAAGAGTCACCACACTAAATGAAGGGTAGTGTACACCACCGAGTGGAGAGATGCATGCAAAGGATACTTTTTTTAGATTGATTGATGTGTGAGGTATATTTTATAATTATTAGATGTTGGTGAGAAGTTCAGAAAGGAAAATGAGATGGGGAGATGGCGTTCAATGTAGGTTTTTGGCAGAATCATTTTTTATCTGATGGAAAAAATAGAAAAACTATGACTAAGAATAGAGGATAAATTAAAAAAATATGGAAGGATATATTAAATTGGTTTTTTTAAGGTGGAAACTGTAGCATGGAAGATTGTCTTTAGTAACTTAGTTTATTTCTATGTTGCCTGATTATAAAGGTCTTTTTATTTTTAAATGTATTTGAAACCTCATTACTACATAAAGGGTATTTTTAAGACCATTGTTTAAGACAAAAGAAATACTTTGTCTTAAAAAGTCACTTTTTACTTCTTTTATTTTACATTTAAATTTAATATCAATTGGATTGTTTTAGATGTAAAATTTAAGATAAAAACAATTGGAGACAAAAATATTTTAAGACAATTTAAGATAAAAACAATTGGAGACAAAAATATTTTAAGACAAAATTTTATATTTTAGACAAAAGTAGTTTAGGACAAAACTTTAAATTTAAGACACAAAAATATTTTAAAACAAAACTTTATATTTAAGAAAAGCACACTTTAAGACAAAAATATTGTAAGACAACTTTATATTTAAGACATAAATAGTTTGAGACAAAAATATTTTATGACAACACTTTTTGTTTAAGACAAAAACAGTTTAAGGCAAAATTATTTTAAGAAAAAAGTTTATATTTAAGACAAAAACACTTTGTGACAAAAATAATTTAATACAAAACTTTATACTTAAGACAATGGAAACTTAATACAAAATCCATTAAAGACAATTAACAATTAAGACAAAAACATATCAATTTAAGAATTGACTATGAGGATACCTTTGTTCTTGTGACAAGGTAGTCATCCATTAGATAATTATGGATCTGGCTACATGGATGGGGTGGAAGATCCACCAGATGGATGTAAAAATGACATTTCTCAATGGGGTTATTGAGGAGGAGGTGTACGTTGATCAACTAGAAATTTTTGAGACAGTTGAATGGGAACCTCATATGTGCAGACTCAAGTGAGCATTGTATGGTCTCAAACAAGCACCCTTTTTGCTTGGTACACCAGGATCGATAGTTATCTCACTTGCTTAGGCTTAACCATAAGTGAAGTGGACACAAACCTCAATCACATCTTCGTAGAAGGTAAATTGCTTATTATTGTCTTATATGTTGATGACTTTATTTTAACTAATGATAAGCATATTATCAGATCTTGCAAGGAGGACCTTGCAAGGGAATTTAAAATGAAGGACATGGGTCTCATGCACTACTTCCTTGGGTTGGAAGTATGGAAAGACGATGGAGAATTTTTTGTCTCTAGGAAAGTATGCAAATGAGATATTGTAGATATTCTGTATGGAGAGTTGTAAACCCATGGAGACACCACTAGCAAACAGTTGGAGGAAGGAGGATACCACTTCAGGTGAAGAAGTGGATGCTACCATTTATTAGCAGTTAGTGGGCTCACTCATATATATTATGAACACATGACCATATATTTGCTATGCAATCAAGTAGCTAAAAAATACTATAGCTAGGCCAACCAAATTATTTTGGGAGGTGGTTAAGCATGTTTTACGGTATCTCAGAGGCACTACCCAGTGTGTACTATGGTACAGGTGGACAAAGGGAGTGAAGTTGTGTGGCATCATAGATCCAAATTGGGAGCAACACCCATCAAATAGAAATAGGAAGCAAAGATATGTGGTTCTCAGCTTAATAGAAAGAGAATACATGGTTGCAACTCAAGCAACATGTGAGGTGATATGGATGAGAAAGATACTTGTTGGACTATTTGGTTAGATGATGGATGCAACTATGATCTATTGTGATAATCAGAGTTGCATAAAACTCTTTGAGAATCCTGTAATTCAGGATTGATGCAAGCATATAGATATATGGTATCACCATTTGCAGGACTGTGTGCAGAGGTAGATAATGTTTCTACACTACATTGTGATAGACAACTAGATGTTGACATTTTGAAAACTGATTGGTTAAGAGGGAAGTCCTAATCCCTTTCTTGCTGAGAGCGAGTGTTGAAAAACGAAGAAAAAAAACCGATTTTCATTTTTCCTTGATTAAATTGATAAAATTTGAATTCCACATCAACAGACAACTTGGATGCAATTAACTTTTGTGACATGGCTTGTGTGACTTGGTTAAATCAGTAAATTCGAGTTGGAGGAGTTAGAGTTTAGTTAAGCATGTGTGATTGCTAATTTGTTGCAATCAAACTCAGTTATGTCAAGTTGGTTTCAGTTAAGCTAGTTCCAACTATTGGAGGAACTAGTTGAAGGTTAGTTGTGCAGTGGGATGGTTCTGCTTCAGTGTATTTCTCCACTCGACCTCCTCTCTGCTCCTCCATTTATAAAAGATATGGATAAGTGAAATTTTTTCCATAAGGGAAAAGAAAATCTACCTAGAAAGTCATGAGAGATTTTAAATATAGATTGGGTCATTTATATAGTGATTATTGAGTGGTTTTAGAATTTAGAAAATTATTATTTATGGATGATTTATGAAGTGATTTTAGGACTTAGAAAAATCTAATTAATCGAGTGATTTATGGAATTCTTTTAAGATTTAGAAATGTTATTTCATTTTCTTAATTATACTTATTGTAACCCTATGGGAAATGAGAACTAATTGTAGAAATCGGCTATAGAATTGCAACTAATCAGGAAATTTAATCTAAATCAAGGGATATAATTCTTTTCTACTACTCTCCATAAATTAATTCACAATTTAGAGCAACATTCACAAACATACATCAATCACATACACAAGTAGATAGATGTATTTAGGGGAAACCAACTAGTAAAAATGCCTTAAGCATGTTTTCATTAATCAATTGAATAGAGATTTTTTTACAATGTCTAGCTCCAACTCTAAGCTCAAACTACAAAAGAGTAATTTTTCTCTCTCCTCTCAATGAACAAATATGACCAACACTTAGCCAAAAATGATGTCACCTAGCCTCTTCTTTCCTTGCATAAATGTTCAGGAAATTGGCACTTATTCTTTAGGAATTTGCTCCAAAATAATTGTGTAATTCCCAAGGATTAATCATTGATTACATGTAATGCCTATACACTCAAGACTAGTCTACAACTAATGCTACACTACCTTGGAATCTCCACCATAGGTTACATGTTTTAATTCCTTGCATGCATCACCTATTTTGGTTGATTGAATAGTTAGCTAGATGATATTTGAGTTAGATTATTGTCCCACTGCACAACTGACCTCCAACTAGTTCTATTCACTTTTAGAACTAGTTTAGCTAAGTACAACTAGAAATAACTAAACTAGATTGCTATAAAGTAGAAATCAACACATGCAAACTGAACTCTAGTCCAACTAACTCGAATTTACTAAGCTTATTGAATGACAAGAGCCATGTCACCTTAGTACACTAACTCCAATTTGTCAATTAATGAGGAAACTTTAAAGCTTCTCTATTTTACCAAGGCCAAGACAAATTGAATATTTCTTGCTACACTTCTAAACACTCCCTCTTAGAAAGAAAGGGATGGTCAACCACCCCTATCCTGCACCTGTGGAGTTCAAACTTCCATGTTGACAAATCCTTTGTAAATATGTCAAAATCTTATTCCTAAGTTGGAATGTACTATAAAAACATTATCCTCTTCTTCACAGAGTCCCACAAATGGTTACAATAAATATCTATATGCTTGGATTGATTGTGAAATACCATATTCTCAGAGGGATTACTTAAAATATTATTATCATAATAGATCATAGTTGGATCCATCGTGAGACTAAAGAAACCCACAAGTATCTTTCTCATCTAGATTGCCTCACATGTTCCTTGACTTGCAACCATGTGTTCAATTTCTACTGAGTTGAGCACAACAAACATTTGCTTTAAGATGTAATAGGAAATTACTACGGACCCAAAACTAAAAATTACTCCTGATGTACTCTTTCAAACTCATAGACTCGCTGTCTAATATGAATTTTTGTAGCCATGCATTTTCACTCCCTATGTTCATCCATAACATAATCCATACTAGGTAGTGCCTCTAAGGTACCTGTTGTAGCGATTGCAAGACCTCGAATATAATGGCTAGAACCCAAACTTCAGATCCTTCCTTGGTTTTTCCTTTATGTTTGCAAACACTTAGGCTCATTCCATGAGGTCCCTTTCAGTCTTTTCACCTATTTTCCTTGTTTGACTAAATGTCGTCTTTTGGCACGCTAATTTATTTTTCATGACTTATGGTCCTGTTCTATTGATTTTGAAGGTTTGTCTTTATGTGTTTGAGTTGTCCTAGCTATGTATACATCAATCTCACTAATACACAAAGTTGTAAGCACTGTCGCGCAAGTGTCGTCATGGTCGTCTAATCTTCTATCTCAGGTGTAACACTTTTCGCTCTTAGCTATAGATGGTATCACAGAGAAAAATGATTTGTCTTGTTGTTCCGATGGTCAATGGCATAATGTTATCGAAGTATGCTCAATGTTTGATCACAATGTCGAGTCCTCATGGGTACAATTTCTTCCCACAGTTAGCCACTTTCCTAAAAATCCTTTTGACCGGACAACCTCCCTCTCACAGGACCTTAACTGGGTTGCAATGCGTAGTCTAAGACCATTGTGATTATGCTCCACTACTTGGAACTACATAGTGCTTGATGTTGTCCTCCAAGATAGTTGCACTACATAATTTGAGAGTTGAGCAGTTTTCCTTCCTTTCGAGAATTGAATAGAAAATGCCTCAGAGCTTGACCTGAACTGTGCAGTTCATAAGATTAGTCATCAAGCCTCCTCTCTTCGTAGTGGAACCCCACAATGTGTAGAGACCTAAGTGTGTAGTGCTCCCAGAAAATGGGAATATGTTTCCTCCAAGTTATCTCCCTTAGCTAGGACTCATTACTCTCAGGGATTGCACAGAACTATACTATGGTCCCTTTGTTGTCCTACCTTTTCTTCCCTCAGGAAATTACATAGAAATGACCCTGAGGGTCCCACCTTATAGCTGTCACTAGTGTCCTCAACTACATAATCCTACCACCAAGTGGCCTTTGCACAATTTTTCTTCACAATAAATACTATGCCCTAGAGTTCCTCATCCAAGACTAAGTTGCACTCTGTGCAGTCTTAGTGACCAGTCCCCCTCCGTGTCACCTCAAACTAAGTAGTGCATAGTTACTGAGCCCACTTTCGAGCCTATCATCTGTTCCGGGCCCATGAAATGGAAAGAAATGCATCATCTTAGACGAGGATGTTTTGGATTTGATGTTGTCCCATCATGAGTGAATTTTAGGAATATGTATAGTGATACAACATGGCAAGACAACGAACAAGACAAAGGATGAGAACACATGCTAGAAGAAGTACTTGTAGTTGGACGGACAAAAGAATTTCATCAAAGAGGAAGAAAAAGGAGCACATGCACGTAACCATCTTATAAGACTAAGACCATTGAAGACCCTGTAGCATCAGCACAAAAAGAGAAGCTTGACATTTCCACCATAGTAATCTAGTCCATGTTAGTAGTTTCGTGTCAAGTTGTGTCATGAGTTGTCAAGGCCACATTTCTACTATAAGCCATTTCTGTTGTAACTGAATGTAATGTGAAGTGAAATTCCAATGGCCACACACATGAAGATGAAGATTCATGTTAGTTGAAAAGTCATAGGAGGTTGAATGATGATGAGGGAAGTCCAAGAGTAGCAAGGGTCAAGCGCCACCCTTTGCTATACATACCCGTCTCATTGTATGAGCAAGGACTTTTCACCTCCTTTGCTCCCATATAATATTGAGAGTTCAGTCAGTTATTTGAGGAGCAAGGAGTGCCTCCAATGTCCCATGACTGGGACTAGTGGTATATGGTGTACATATGTGTCTTGGAATTTTTTCATAACACAAAATAATGTTAAGGCCAAAAACATTTCATGTATGTTTCATAGATTTTAGTAAGACTATTCTTTCAGCATTTGTAATGCATATTTATTTCACCTATACTAAGATAGTTGAAGTACTTTGGTTGTTTTAGTACTTAAATTATTGGGAATGTGCTATATTGGTTATCATTGTTGTCTGGTCCTTGTGGACTACTCCAAGAGATATTAGACAAACCTTTATTTTTTACTAGTTATAACGACCATCACATCCATATGGCCTACTCTATTGGTTGGTGTACACATTTTCCCTTCTTGTTATAACACTATTTACCACCCTTGTTATTTGTGATGCTTGGTATATGGCCTAGGGCAACCCCTCCTTCCAGACTTGGTCCAAATATTTTAAAGACAATGTTTTAATCCCTTTACACTACTTTTCCCTAAGATAAAAGCATGTACACGTGGGTTAGTCAATACCCAACCTGCGTATATGTGTTAAAACACTTAAAAAAAAAAATTCCTTAATTATAGGCAGAGTTCATGGGTTTTACCTATTGATTACCTCCTATTGTCCATGGCCCAACTGTTTGCCACTTATTTCCCAAATAAAAAACTAATTGGGAGAAGTATAGATAGAATTCAATGGGAAGGCCCTATGGAGCAGAAGAGATAGAGTTATTATCCTGATATTATCCGTGACTGAGTCTAAAGTATCCCTGTGCTTCATGAACTTCCCCAAGTTTCAGGAAACCCTTTTTTTCTTGATTGTTGATATTCTCCCTCTTGCTTGAAATGTCATGGTATTGGTTATGGAAGGAGGTTGTTGAAGACTCAGACTGGATGGATATGGACGATGGTTCCGCTTGGAGCTAGAAGAAGAAGACTCAGGTGAATTCTCTCCATGTTAGTTATAGCTTTCTACAATAAAAAGAAGCGTTGTCTTGTTTTTGAGATTAACTTTGTTTAGGCATCAAATAGTGTTGTAATTCATATATGAATGCTATTTTGATGTATAACTAATCATTTCTCTTATATGATATAAAGTTAGTTTCATTAAAATGCTTTATCTATATACTGGTATGTATGTTCGAATTGAATGATTTTCAGGATTGAAGATCATCATGAGTTGCAGAGGGTCTGAACCCTGTAGGGTCTGCCCAAAAGAAGGACATCCGAGTATGGTCACTCTCATATAGTTTGTTTATATAAGCATGTTTCCTGAGTTGTATGAGTGTTTCTTACTATAGTTTTCTCCTACCCTATTGGGGTCCCAACCCAAAGCCCTAGGGTACTTACTCTAGTTTTAATGACTATCACATGCTCTATGGACTATTGTGCTGCATGCAAGACATACCTCTTTTGGCTTGTGTGTGTCTCTTCTTGGGTGGTACTACTTCTTCTCACTTAGAGGCTCACTTTATTCTCGGCCTTTATAGAAAGAGAACCTAGACAAAAGTTACATTATGCACTCTCTAGGCATACTCACCTCAATTTTCCAAGATTCCAGCATAACTCTCTCATGTGATGAATAATAAGAGCTAAGGAAATTCTCTAAGACAATGGAAACTGGACCATCGTACCAGATGGGACTCCTACACCAAACGGTGTGAGGATTAGTTGAGACTTCATACTGAGGATATCCCATGAATTTTCGTGAGTTCAGTACTGTCAAAGTTTATGGCACTATAAGGAGGGCCTTCAGTAGTTGATGGATGATTGTCCTACCAACCTGACTCATCCATAATCTTGTAAAGGAAGTAACATTCACGCCTTCTATTGGATGGTTCTACTTGAATGGATGTATCCACTTGAACTCCTCTCTGCTCCTCGATTTATAAAAGCTATCGATAAGTAATATTTTTTCCATAAGAGAAAAGAAAATCTACATTGAAAACCATGAGATATTTTAGGGATAGATTGGGTCATTTATATAGTCCTTATTGAGTGGTTTTAGAATTTAGAAAAATATGATTTATGGATGATTTATGAAGTGATTTTAGGATTTAGGAAAATCTAATTTTTGGAATGATTTATGGGTGATTTATGGAATTCTTTTAGGATTTAGAAATTTTATTTCATTTTCTTAATTATACTTTTTGTAAGCCTATGGGAAATGAGAACTAATTGTAGAAAATCAGCTATAGAATTGCAACTGATCAAGAAATTTAATCCAAATCAAAGGATACAATTCTACTCTACTACTCTCCATAAATTAATTCACAATTTAGAATAACATTCACAAGCATACATCAATCACATACACAAGTACATAGATGTATCTAGGGGAAACCAACTGGTAAAAATGCCTTAAGCATGCTTGCATTAATCATTTGAATAGATGAATTATGACAATGGCTAGGTCCAACTCTATGCTCAAACTTCAAAAGAATAATTGTTCCCTCTCGTCTCAATGAACAAATATGGCCAACACTTAGCCTAAAATCGTCTCACCTAGCCTCTTATTTCCTTGCATAAATGTTGAGGAAATTAGCCCTTATTCTTTAGGAATTCGCTCCAAAATAATTCTATAATTCCCAAGGATTAATCATTGATTACATGTAATGCCTATACACTCAAGACTATTCTACAAATAATGCTACACTGCCTTTAAATCTCTACCATAGGTTACACATTTTAATTCCTTGTATGCATAACCTATTTTGGTTGATTGAATAGTTAGCTAGATGATCTTTGAGTTATATTATTGTCCCACTACACCACTGACCTCCAACTAGTTCTATTCACTTTTAGAGCAAGTCTAGCTAAGTACAACTGGAAATAACCAGATTGCTATAAAGTAGCAATCAACGCATGCAACCTAAACTCCAATCCAACTAACTCAAATTTACTAAACTAATTGAATGACAAGAGCCATGTCACCTTAGTACACTACCTCCAATTTGTCTATTGATGTGTAAATTTTAAAGTTTCTCTATTTTACCAACGCTAAGTCAAATTGAGCCTTTCTTGCTACACTTCTCAACACTCCCTCTTAGAAAGAAAGGGATTATCAACCACCCCTATCATGCACCTGTGGAGTTGAAACTGCTCTCATGACAAAGCCTTTGTCAAGATTTCAAAATCTTATTACTCAGTCAGAATGTACTATAGAAACATTATCCTCCTCTTCACATAGTCCCACAAATGGTGATAATAAATATCTATATGCTTGGATTGATTATGAAGTACCAGATTGTCAAAGAGATTAATTCAAATCTTATTATCACAATATATCATAGTTGGATCCATCACAAGACCAAAGAATCCCACAAGTACCTTTGTCATCTAGATCTCCTCACATCTTTCTTGACTTTCAACCATGTGTTCAACTTCTACTGAGCTAAGCGCAACAAACATTTGCTTCTCGCTGTAATAGAAAATTACTATGGACCCAAAATTGAAAAGTGCTCCTGATGTACTCTTTCGGACAAATAGACTCCCGACCTAATATGCATTTTTTAAGCCATGCATTTTCACTCCCTATGTTAATCTGTAACATAATCCATACTAGGTAGTTCCTCTGAGGCACCTATTGTAGTGACTACAACACCCTCTGATATTTTGGGTAGTACCCAAATTTTGGAGCCTTCCTTGGTTTTTCCATCATGGTTGCAAACACTTAGGCTCATTCCATGAACTCCCTTTGAGTCTTTTCACCACTTTTTCTTGTTTGACCAAATGTCATCTTTTGGCATGCTAATTTATTTTTCATGACTTACTGTCTTGTTCTGTTGATTTCCAAGGTTTTCCTTTATTTGTTTGAGTTGTCCTAGCTATGTATACATCTATATCACTCATACACAAAGTTGTAAGCACTGTTGAACAAGTGTTGTCATGGTCATCTGAACGTCTCTCTTAAGTGTCACACTTGTCGCTCTTAGCTATAGATGGTCTCATAGAGCAAAATTCTTTGTCTTATTGTCCCAATGGCCCATGGCATCATGTTGTCGAAGTATGCCAAATGGTTGATCAGAATGTTGAGTCCTAATGGGTACACTTTCTTCCCATACTTAGCCACTTTCCTAAAAACCCTTCCGACTGGATAACCCCCCTCTCACGGGACCCTAACTGAGTTGCAATTTGTAGTCTCAACCCATTGTGATAATGATCTGCTACTTGAAACTATGCAGTGCTTGAGGTTGTCCTCCAGGATAGTTGCACTACACAATCCTAAAGGTGAGCAGCTTGCCTTCCTTCTGAGAATTGAACAAAAATTTCCTTAGAACTGGTCAGACAAAAGAAGCTCATGAAAGAGCAAGAAAAAGGAGCACATGCACGTAACCATCTTACAAGAATAAGACCATTGAAGACCCCATAGCATCAATCCATGTCGAGGAAAAGAAAAATCACATCCAAGAGCACATCCATCACTAAATAACAAGAGAAGCTTGACATTTCCACCATAGTAATCTAGTCCATGTTACTAGTTTCATGTCGAATTGTGTCACGAGTTTTCAGGGCCACAATTCTACTATCATTTATGTTGTAATTAAATGTAATGTAAAGTGAAAGTCCAATGGACCCACACATGAAGATGAAGAGTCATGTTAGTTGAAAATTCATAAGAAGTTGAACAATGATGAGGGAAGTCCAAGAGTCACAAGCGTCAAGTGCCACCCTTGGCTATATATACCTGTCACATTGTATGAATGAGGACTTTTAACCCGGTCTCCTCCCACATAACCTTGAGAGTTCAGTCAGTTATTTAAGGAGCGAGGAGTGCCTCCAATGTCCCACAACTGAGACTAGTGATATATGGTGTAAATATGTGTCTTGGAAATTTCTCATAATAGAAAATCATGTTAAGGCCAACACATTTTTATGCATGTTTTGTAGATGTAAGTAATACTATTCTTTCGACATTTGTAATGAATATGTGTTTCACATATGCTAAGATAGTTGAACTACTTCATTTGTTTTAGTACTTAAATTGTTGGGAATGTGTTGTATTGGTTATCATTGTTGTCGGGTCCTTGTGGACTACTCCGCAGGATATTGAAAAAACCTTTATTTCTTACTAATTATAATGACCATCACATCTGTATGGGATGCTCTGTTGGTTGGTGTACGGGTTTTCCCTTGTACTCAAATTTTAACAATTGTCACATCCTCTATGGACTACTCTGTTGCATGCTAGACATACCTCTTTTTGTTTGCATGTGTCTCTTCCTGGGTGGTACTACTACCTCTCACTTAGAGGCTCACTTTACTCTCACCCTTTATAGTAAGAGAACCTACAAAGAAGTTAGATTACGCAATGTCTAGGCATACTCACTTCAATTTTCAAAGATTCGAACATAACACTCTCATGTGATGAATAATAAGAGCTAAGGAAATTCTCTAAGACAATGGTGACTGGGCCATCCTACCAGATGGGACTCCTACAACAAATTGTTGGAAATCATACTGAGGGGGGGGTGAATCAGTATTATCAAATCAATAAAACTTTTTCATTTCCATACTTGATACATATGCGCTACTTCAATGCAACTGTGTCTAATGCAACTAGCGTATATCTAGAATACTTATGATTCAATTAATCCATTAAATGTTGATCTTTAGTTAGTGCATCAAAACTTATTTAACCATATGTATAGTAAGCAGTTGCAGTAAAACAGAACAAATCATCACACACAAGAAGCACATATGAACACCATGATATAAGGTGGAAACCCAATGTGGGTGAAAACCACCTGCTGCAAGTTGTCTCTATCTTGTTTTAATTAGAAACTTCTTTTACAATAGTTCTATACTAGTGCAGTCTTATACCAATACACAGGCTTCTACCTGTAGAAGGCTACAACCTTCTCTCGTTCTCCAGACTCTCCTGGAAGGGAGCTACAACCCCCTTAGCTCTTGTACTAGCCGATCCACTTACTAGTACGTAGGTGCTGGCATACTGAAATGCTCCAACCTTTACTCGTTCTCCAGCTGCTGCTGGAAGGGAGCTACCACGCCCTTAGCTCCTATACTAGCTAACGTACTAGTACGTACGTGCCGACCTACATAAGGCAACAACCTTCTCTTTCTTCCTCCAGGTACCACGTTTCATACATTTTCACACTGGATACTCCTGAAGCACAACACTATAATCTGGAGGCCACGTTTCATCCAATTTTCATATTGGACCCATCAATATCATTGAAGCACAAAACAATTAATACTAGCATCATCAATTTCTGAATCACTGAAACACTGAAACCCTGTCAACAATACAGTCACCAGAACACAGAGCAGACTACAGAACTTTGCAATAACAATCAAACCCAACTGCAACTTCAAACATCATACTTTATTATGTATACGCTACTACAATGAATCAAACCCACGTATATACGCGCTTTCTCCAAAGCCAACCCGCATATAGATCTATACATATTCAATCATGACTTTGTGGCTATTTCAGACATCAGCCATACCCAGATCATAACATGCGTACAATAAAACATGCATCAATAATTTAGATCTAGTCTATCCATGATCAAACC
>APFE031330625.1:0-27954 GCA_000404065.3 Pinus taeda | reverse complement strand
CTTCACACAGATGCTTCAGAAATAAACGTCCTGCAAGAACAAAGATTCATCTTGGATGGATCGCTTCTTGGCAATGGGCATCAACAGCCAAGAAGATATTCCAAACACATGTCAGAACTTGCTCTAGAGTATTGAACAGTCTTGCAGTTGAGTTTTCTCCATCATCTCACCTTGTACCTGACAGGGGGGGAAATGATGGTCATCTACAAGCTTCGAAACCACATCAAGCGAGCCTGAGCCACAACCTGCCACACCAGTTTCAGAGTTGTAGCCAGAGACAAAGATGCCCGTGAACATGCCTTCAGTTGGCAATCTGGGACACCTCCTCTAGCAGAAGACTTCAACTTCTTTCCAGTTTCGGAAGAATTCCAGGAACAAAATTAAGAACACTTCCTCTAGCAGAAGACTTCAGCTTCTTGCCAATTTTGGAAGAGTTCCAGGAATTGCATTAAGCATTCCAGAGTTGTTGGTCATCCTTAAACCATCACATGTTGAGACTTCCCTTTTCAAGTTGAAGTTCTCCCTTTTATGTGGGGTGAGACCTCCCTTTATTGGTTGAAGGTTTCCCTCTTCAAAGCAATAGGAGCACTTCCTCTAGCAGAAGACTTCAGCTTCTTGCCAGTTTTGGAAGAGTTCCGGGAACTGCACTAAGCGTTCCAGTGTTAGTGGCTATCCTTAAACCACCGCCCTTTATTACCAACATTTCATAGAGCACATTCAGCCTAGTGCTGCCATGCATTTTTTGCACATTTTGTATTACAGCTCTTTTCTTGGACTCATACATAACCCTTCGGATTAAGGGGGGGAATGTTGGACACCTAATCCTCAAGGGTTAGTGTGGAAGCCGAATTGACTAAGTAGTCCAAGGGACCTTGGGATGTGAACCCAATGGTCACATATTGTACTATAAATGTATATCTCTTGTTAATAAAAATTGTACTCTCCTGATTATCTTTCATATTATTCTTGCTGCCCATGTGTGTCTAACACTCCTTAATGGCATGAGTTAGACTCCCCTAAATGGCATCTATTACTCTTCCTAAATGCATGTGTGTTGCTCCTCCTTTATGACAAGAAACCGTTGCTCCTATGTATGTATCTCTTGTCATCTCCTCTCCTCACCTACTTGTGCATTGTGAAAGAAGAATTCGAACTTGAGAAAGTGTTGGAGAGACTTGAAGAATATTGTTGAAGAGAGTAAGAGCAGAACTTGGTGAGCCAAAATTGATTTAGTGTTTCAGTATTGATTCAGTTGAAGGGAAGGTTGATTCAGAGTTTGCATTTGTTGCTACTACCAGTGATCTTTATGCTACATCTTGTTCAAATTTGGGCAAACTTAGTCATTCTCGTGATCTCTCCTTGTACTTGTATCTGTGTTGAATAATTGATATCTAATAGAAGAAGAATTCGGTTGGGTTTTCCCCTTGTGGGTTTTCCCCTAGTCATTGGACCTAAATTATCTATGTCTCATTTTGTTCTTGGTTGTCTTCTATTGTGCATTTGGTTTATGTTCTATCTACAATTCGTTAATTAATATTGCAACAGAAAGAAGTTTTTGGAATAAGTAATTGTTTCAACATAGAACATCATAATTTCAACATGGTATCAGAGCTTTGGTGAAGACAAGCCTAAGAAGATAAGAGCTATCACTCCTTTGCAGAAATTTTACTTCAAAGAGATCGTACTTGTTGCCGAAATTTGTTTGACTTGATCAAGATGTCCTCTTTTTACTTCAAGAATGAAGAGAAGTTGAATGATGCTTCAAATTTTGGTCCATGAAAGGCAAGATTGGATATTACTCTTGAAGAACATGATGTACTGGAATATGTGGAAGGCGAGGAAGCAAAACCACCAAAAATTTCGAATGTTTTTATCAATGCCAAATTCAAGAAAGGAGAAGTCAAGGCTACGAAGATTATCCTTGATTCTCTTGTAGACCATCTGTTAAATTTAGTTAATAATGGTATGTTCTATGCTTAGCACAATTACTTCAATGTACTTTAAGCAACACAATGACAATTTCCAAATTAGTTTCCAATAGCAATCACATTAGCCATAAATCACATTGACAATAACTATAGATAGAACATAAAATAAAATGCAGAGGACAAGCTAAGACAAGAGGACACTAGATTTGGCAAATGTCAGGGAAAAACCCCAATGTGGGGAAAACCCTTTGATCAATTCTTCTTATTATTATATCAAATATTCAACAGAGAGAGAGAGTACAATAATATAAAGTCAAAGTCAAAATTGACTTTCCAAATCACTATCCAAAACAACCCTGTAAAATCTGCAATACTGCCCCCAGTCAGAAATAGTCAAATAAGGCCTAACTAGGAAGTCAACAGTGGTCAGCCCAGCAACAAATAGTCCATATGGAGCTCAGTCAAACCAAGTCAAATTCAGCCTTCCTTGCTGGTCAAATTTAGCCCAAAATAGTCAACAAATTTGCAGTCAAAGTTGGTCAACCTAAAGTCAACCCTGTGGTCAAACATACTTGCAGACAATGCAGGTCAAAGTGCTCCTTTTGCCTCAGTGCATGTGCCCAAAAATGTGGCCTGCTCAGACAGAAATTCACCCTAAAAATAGAAGTCAAAGGATGTCCAGATAGTCAAAGTCAACACTGGTCAACAATGGTCAAACTATAGGAAAGTCTGAAATTTTCGGCCTTGTAACTCTGTCCAGAAATTTTTCCTCCTTGCCACACATGTGAGAGAGAGAGAATACCCAATAGCTATACGAACCAATGAGAGAAGGAGAGAGAAGAATGTGTGAGTGACGATGATGCCAAATGAGGTGAGAGGTCACTTGTATTTATACAAGTCATTGAGGGTGAAGTGACACGTCCATTGGGCTTCATGAGCCTACATGATGATGTGGCCAACCTGAACAATTTGCATGTGTGGCATAAATTCAAAAACACAATTTTGCTTGTTCCCCTTCTCCTGCGGATACCCCAATGAGAGATGCATTCGGGCATCTACTTGTGGACATGTCGGTGGGACGTGGTTCATCCTTTCCCCACATGTAAGATCTTATTCCCTACAATCGACGGTTGACATGTCAGTGGGACGTGGTTCATCCTTTCCCTGCGAGTAGGATCCTTCCTACAATTGATTAGTTGGCATGCATGTAGGAAATGGTTCATCCTTTCCCTACTCTCAGTGATTTTCATGCTCGTAGGATGTGCTTCATTCTTTCCCTACGTATGGTTATGACATGTGTTTGTAGGATGTGGTTTCTCCTTTCCTTACGAGTGGTTGTGAGCAAGATGTGATATATTCTTTCCTTGTTGATGTTCTTGCATCATCCTACCCATGTAGTCCGGGACACATGGGAAGTAACTCTCATCTAGCCCATGAGTTGGGAAAAGTGGTTTGGGACCATAGCACTACCGATGGACGCATCATGTACTGTTGTATCCCTATGTCTAGGATGAATGATGTTCAACAAACTTGATCACTTGGGATCAAGTCTATTTTCGGTTTTACATCTGTTTATGTGGACTGACTTTAGTTAGTGGAGAATGGCAAGGCCTTGTAACTCACTCTCCATCAATTCTTCTTCATTATTTATATAAGTGTTCAACAGAGTTGAGATGAGATGCAGACAGGATGGCATCTTAATAAATGAATTGGCATGTGGAATTCTCCCTAGTTGAGAGGGTGTGTTAAAATTAGCAACTAGGGCCAAATTCCACTCTAGACAGGTTTTTTGAAGAAGATAATTATGGCATTGAATTTCTCTTTTCGAGAGGACCAAAATCGACCGAAAGACCATCAAATTTAGATAAGAAGAAATGGGTTTTGAATTTATGTTCTCTCACAAGTAAATTATCAAGGTCAGCCTCTCCCTTATGTTGGCTCATCAAGCCCAATGGTCACATCCCTTGACCCCCATCAAATTGTATATATAGAGGTGCCTTCTCCCTCATTTTACACACATCAAATTGTTTGGATATGTATCTAAGGCAACCGAGGTCTTGAAGGAGGTCGAAGGATGGTCTGTTTCTGGGTTATCTTCTGCATTAGGGTCGAGACTCTCTCAGATGGACAGTCGTAGGTCTAGATAGCTTTGTATGGGCAAATTTATCCTTGCAGATCCGAGTTCAGGAGCAGAATGGCAGGACGAGTTAGTAGATTTGTTTCTGGGCTCGTTTGTTGTTAAGTTAAAAGAGAAACCCTCTCCTTTTGAGGCCACATCACAGACCTATTATCTCAGGCAGGGCCGCAGTCTATATAGTCTAAATGAAGGAGGTTGAGATGCCTAATATGAACATAGACCAACTCTTAGGGAAGCTCCTTGCATATCAAGCTCAGACGCATTTATGAGGAGGTGTTTTGGTGCAATCAAAAGGGATAATAGTGATCCGTGAGCAGCCCTAACCAGACCTACCATCTTCAGTAGTATGTCTCTAGTTCATGCCAGGATTGCAATTTTGAGTGGATCATTTATTTGTCTAAGGGTTGTGATGATTAGATCTTCAAATTGGCAAGTCAGTATTGACTTTGAATCATTGTATTTATCTCTCTCTCTGTTGAACATTTGATGATTAATAATAAGAAGATTTGATCAAGGGTTTTCCCCATCTTGGGGTTTTTCCCTAGCTTGAGCCATATTATTGTATTCTTTTGTCTTGGCTTGTCTTCAACATCTATCATTTATGTTCTTTCGCTAGTTACTGTCATATAATGTTTAATGTGATTGCTAATGGATTAATGGGCAAATGGTTGAATGAAGTAACTAACCTAAGCAAAGAACATGTTTACTCAAAATCAACACAATTGAAGCAAGGTGACTTACTAATTTTGGAAAGTCGTGGTTGCAATGATAGACATGACTTTCTATATTTAGAAAGTCACTCTAGAATAGTCAGAAATCAAATTTTACGCAAGGAAATATATCTCGTCGCTGCCAATTTTCAACACTTTGATAGAACTTATTAAAGTGTAGTATTGAAGGATGGCCATTTTGACATTTTATCAATGTTGCACAACTCGTACTCGTATAAGACTGGGCGAGGCATCGACTCGTATACTCGTATAAGACTCGAGAATGACCCTTATAAGACTCATAGAAGACTAGTCAAAATACAATAAAGAAAAAGAAACAAAAAAAAAAAACCTAAAATGTGGTAAATTTTAAGCACAAAATAGAAACGAATAACAATTCCAATCCTTATAAGTTATAAAAACCACAATATATGCAATAATTCATAACATCATCTCTTATCTATAAAAGTACAACATAACATATTCAATTTTTGTAAGCAAAACATTTAGATACTGAATAAGAAAAGGACTCATGATTCCATAATTAAAATAAAAAATGTCAGCAAGTTCAAAATTCAAATACATATGTCATAAATGATAAATGATTGTCTCATAACAATCTTGTGTCTCATCACTCATGGACGACTACACCTACAATAAGCCCTCGCGGAGCTAGTGCTAACATCAAAAGGCTGAAACAACTGTGAGGCAGGTGTATTTGGAGTCTCCATTTGAGATGGTAAACTAGAGAGATCCTCGGTGTCTTCATCAAGCCAACTCAAATCAGGGGCCTCCTCCTCCACAACCCAATCAGAGTCTAAATCAATAGTATCCAATAAAATTGGATCTATATCCTTTGGTTGCACTTGTTTTGTCAGCATTCGAAGGTTGTAGTAGATGAAAACCAACTTCTCCAACCTCTCATGCTCCAACCTGCTTCTCTTTTTGTTGTGGATGTGCTCAAACACTGACCAATTGCGCGACTCAAAACTCTGATGGTGAATTCTTGTAATTGTGGTGCCTCAATGCCACAATCTATCCACCAATGAGTTGTAAAAAAATAACAACAAAGATTATTAGTTTGCAATGCCAAACATATAAAAGAGAACTAGCAAAATTACAAGCTAAGTTCTAACAATTTGCACTTACAAGGCATTTTCTTGTCCTTGAGATGTTGGCTTGAGCTGAATCCAAACATGCCAGATGCTTCCTTATACATATCTCGTTGTAAGTTGATTTTGTCCTGAATATCTACATCCCGGAACATCTTCTCAATGCATATCATGGCACCTCTCATCACCTCAAGATCTCTTTGAATGCTAGACCCCCATTATAAAATAAGCTCGGATTGAGATATGCTCCTGCTGCATGCAATGCTGAATGTAGTTGCCTGTCCCACTTGGAATCAATAATTTTCCATATAGGGATATATTTAGATTCATTTCCCTTATAAAAGTCTTGATGGCCTCTTTGGCCCTGTCCATGCCCTCATAAATATATCCCATTACAGGGTTCTCTCCATCCATCAATCTCAAGACTTTCACAAGGGGCTCAGTGAAGCTGACAATCTCAGTCACTTTGTCCCACAAACTATCAGCAAAGACATATGTTTTCACAGACATTGCTTCCGATTTTGTGCTATCTTTCCAGAATACCCATTGCTGGCTACAAAACATTCTTCTCAAAGCTTGGTACTCATACAAAAGGCTTTGGAGGGAAAGAAAGTTTGTAGCAAACCGTGTGACAGCTGGGCGACTAAGCTCACCCTGTGTGAATTCCCTCATAAGGTTCAACACTGAAGCATGATTATAAATATACTTGGTAATATGCTTGCATTCTTGCACAATGTCTTGCACCCACTCCAACTTCCCAATGTCCTCTAGTATCAAGTCTATACAATGGGTAGCACATGGGGTCCAAAAAATGTTGGGATATTTGGCACAAAGCAACCTTCCAGCTGCCACATAATTTGTTGCATTGTCCATGATTACTTGGACAACATTTGCAACCCCAACTTCCTCCACCACATCAGCCAACAATGAAAAAATCAAATGTACATCTTTTACATTTGTAGATGCATCAATGGATTTTAGGAACATGGTTCCTTTAGGGAAAGCTACAACAAAATTTATTATTGTTCTACCCCTCTGATCTATCTGCCCATCAGACATAAGTGTACAACCTGTAATTTTCCATGAGCTTTTAATGCTCTCCAATTGTTCCTTGACACACTCAAGCTCCTCATCTAGTTCTTTCCTCCTAAGTGCATTATAAGTTGGGCCTTTGTATCCACGGCCAACACATGCAATGGCATCCACCATGGGTTGATAAAAATAAGACTTTGCATAGTTGAATGAAAGACTATTATGGTACCAAAACCTCCTCACTGCCATATTTACCTCCTTCCTCTTCTTATCATTGAAATTGTCCAAGGTTCGTTGATATCCTAAAGTTGTACGAGGATTGAAGAAAGAAGAGGTTATACTCTTGTTTGGCATAGCAATTGAAGAGGAGTTACCAATACCTGGACTCTAAAACTGTGTTTCACTCTGAGGTGAAGATCTACCTATCCCAACAATCTCAACCTTCATTCTTTTCCTCTTAGAACTTGCTTCTTTAATGGCTTCCAAAGCAGCTACCATTTCAGTAGTGACTTCATCAGGCAACTTTGACAAGCACCCACACCATGCCCAGGAATTCTGGCTAGGTGGTATTTCAGCCTGTTTATGCATGCATACATTGTGACATTGCAATAGTTGCACTTGATATTGTGGTCATTACTGGGAATGAGTCGTTGACCATGTGCCCATGCCGAATCACGAGACTGTCTGAAACCCTTTGGTGGCATGGTAACAAAATCTGGAAGAAGAAAAAAAAAATTAATTTTTTTTTTCGATTTCTAATTTTTTTTTGGTTTTGAATTTTTTTTTAATTTGCAATTTTTTTTGGTTCTGGCAGCTCTGTATGGCTGAGTTTCTCACCCACAAGGATTCCCAATCAAAAAAAAAAAAAATTGCAAACATAAAAAGAATAATAAATAAACAAATACATGGAAAACATTCTAACTAGGTTCATGAAGCCTACCTGAAGCTTAGTCTGATTCAGTGAAGCCTCCTTTAGCCTCCTTTAGCCTCCTCCAACAACTCCTTCACGTTCCTTTAGCTTCACTCTCACTCACACAAATTAGCCAAACACGCAAATGACAAGTGAATGAGAAATATAAGGGAGAGAGGTGCTTATAAAGTTTTTTTTCCTTCCAATTTCTCTTTTCCTCCACCTCATCTCCAAAAAAAAAAAGAAAAAAAAATTAAAAAGAATCGATTTTTTGGACAGTTTAAACGTTTCGCCGCCCGAAGCGTCTTATAGGGGTAGGGGTCTTGTATTAAACCTGCAGGTCTTATAAGGGTAAGAGGGTCTAGCACTAAACCTGAGGGGAAAGGGTAAAGACCGAGGGTTTGATGAAGTTTACCCGTCCGCCCTTATGACCCTTTCTTAACCGCGGGTTTTATAGGGGTGGTGCTTCACTGCATTTTATGAAATCACATGGCTAAGATGAGGCATCTACAGTGCTTCTATAGTATTTTCCTCTATTAGGAGATTTCTATGTTAAGTGAGGATTTTCCAATGTTTTCCAAATAAAACCTGATTTATATATTTTGCTTGTCTTGTAAGGATAGTTCCTTGTTGATGCTAATGCTAGTTCTTTAGACATTGAATTCAAATTCTTGAAAACCTCATAAAAGAATTTGAAAATGAATCATCTTGTGATCAAAGCCCATACAAATACAAATAATCTTTAATAGCAAAATTCTTCTAAAGATGATTCATTACCATCTTTAAATTGGACATTTATTTGTAGCCTAATGCTAGTTGGTCAAATCCTGTCTGACTTTATTTTTTCTTTACCAAGTTTGAAGGATTTGTTAATGTTGAGCTTGATGGAAGATGGCTCTTTTCTTTTGATCTTCCTATATATTCAATGGAGTTCTTAACGAGGTATTTCATCAATTTCAATTTGTAGTTATATTGTTCATGGTGTTTTTCAATGGAACTTATTAAAGTGGAGTATTGAAGGATGGCCATTTTGACATGTTATGAACTCACATTGCAAAGATTAGAAATGTTTCTATGGTAATTTCTTTCATTAGGAGATATCTATTTTTAAGTGAGGATTTTCAAGGCTAATTTTTCCTTTCTCTATTTCCAAAAGCAATCTTATTTATGTATTTTTTTGTCCTATAACAATAGGTATTTGTCAATGCTAATGTTGGTTCTTTGAACATTGAAATCAAATTCTTGAAATCCTCATAAAAGACTTTGAAATGAATCATCTTGTGATCAAAATCCCATAAAGATACAGATCATCTTTAAATTGCACAATTCTTTTAAACATGATCATTACCATCTTTAAATTGAGCACTTGTTTGTAGTCTAATGCTAGTTGGTCAAATACTGTCTAATTTCGTTTTTCATTACCAAGTTCGAAGGAATTTTTAATGTTGAGCTTGATAGAAGATGGCTCTTTATTTGGATTTTCCAATATTGTTGAGGATTAGTTTCTACTCTCAAAATTCAATGGAGTTCTTGAAGAGTTATTTCATCAATTTGTAGATATATTGTTCATAATGTTCTTCAATGGAACTTATTAAAGTGTAGTGTAGAAGGATGGACATTTTAACATGTTATGAACTCACATAGCTAAGACGAGGCATGTATAGTGTTTCTATAGTAATTTCTTTCATTTGGAGATTTGTATTTTAGAGTGATTGATCTGCACTCATTGTTTTTGACATTCGTTACACAAGAAAAATGAGACTAATTTCGCTTGATGTTTATGATAAATAACTCAATGAAGACTAATTCGAGTCAAGGAATCAACTATCATTCGAAGTAGTGCCAAGGCCTAGTTTCAATGGAGAAACAACCCTATATGTTATATATCAATAAATTATTCATGTATAGCAAATTTATTATTTAAAGTTAACACATAGATGAGATTTTAAGTTTGTTGATCTAATGTTGCTCATATATTATTATTGTTGTTCAACATATCACAGTGTTGTCACAAAGTTCATGGACAACCCTATATGTTCACATTATCATCTTACACAATCAACTCTATAATTATAAGATATTTTTAGTATAATCAAACACATTAATGGTTGCACAAGAACTCATTGGTCTCAAGGTTGCAATGAGGCTCTAATACCATTTGTAATGGCTCAAAATTAAAACATAATTAAACGTGAAATTACTTACAGAAAATTCAAATATTTAGCCGATAAATATAAAGAAGATTTCATTAATAAGTACATAACTCACATTATAGGTGAGTTGGAGGAATCATACTTAGCAGTTGAATAACCCAATTTACTTACAACTTGTAAACACTAAGTTGGTATGACCTTGCTAATTGCAACCAACATGTTGGGGATGGCTCCACCCAATCATAGGCTCAGATGCACTATGCCTTTGTAAAGCGGGCCACCCTCGAGCCCTTAGTCAACTACCTCTACCGATGAATCTCTCTTATCCCTGAAATCTACCAAGAAAAAGAATGTCTCACATCCTTCTTCTTATCCATTAAATAGAACAACTTGTTCCAAAAGTGGAAGGAAAATCTGCATTGCGCATAATCCATGTGTGATCATGCCATTATTTTTTGTCTTAAATTTTTCTTATCTTAGTTTTTTCCATAATTTTCTCTTGCTTAATTTATTCATTTACTTTTTTCTTCTTTTTACTTTTTCATTAAAATAGTTTGTTTTATTTATTTATTATGAACTTCACTTTATTTTTTATTTATTATTATCTTCACTTTGTATTTATTATTTGTTTTAATTTCTTAAATTATTATTCCTCACATTTATTATTTATTATTTTATTATTGTTATTATTGTTGTTATTATTTATTAATTTAATAACATGGGGCATATCACAGTTTAAGGATGACCACTTTGACATTTTATGGACTAATGTAGCTAAGATGTGGCATCTACAATGTTTCTATACTAATTTATTTCAATGGGAGATTTCTATGTTTAATTGAGTATTTTCAAGGCTAAATTTTCCTTTCTTTGTTTCCAAAAATAACCTTATTTATATATTTAGCTCGTCTTGTAACAATAGGTGTTTGTTGATGTTAGTGTTGGTTCTTTGAACATTTAAGTCAACTTCTTGAAATCCTCATAAAAGACTCTGAAAATGAATCATCTAGTAATCAAACCCATAAAGATACAAATCATCTTTAAATTGCAGAAGTCTTTTAAAGACGATTCATTACCATCTTTAAATTAGACATTTGTTTGTATCCTAATGCTAGTTGGTCAAATCTCATCAAATTTTAATTTTTCATTACCAAATTCAAAGGATTTTTTAATGTTGAGCTTGATGGAAGACGACTCTTTATTTGGATTTGCCTATATTGTTGAGGATTAATCTCTACTCTCAAAATTCAATGGAGTTTCTTCAAAGGTATTTCATCAATTTGTAGATATACTGTTCACAGTGTTCTTCAACATAACTTATCAAAGGGTAGTGTTAGAGGATGGCCATTTTGACATGTTATGAACTCACATGTGACTAAGATGAGGCATCTACAATGTTTCTATAGTAATTTCTTTCATTAGGAGACTTCTATTTTTAAAGTGAAGATTTTCAAGGCTAAGTATTATTTTCTTTGTTGCCAAAAATAATCTCATTTATATATTTTTCTTGTCCTATAACAACAGGTCTTTGTTAATGCTAATGTTCGTTGTTTGAACATTGAAGTCGAATTCTGGAAATCCTCATAAAAGACTCTAAAAATGAATCATCTTATGATCAAAGCCCATCAAGATACAAATCAACTTTATGTTGGACATTGGATAAACCAAAGCTCCCTATGTGTTTCGCGACATGGACTAACTACCTCTTGTGGATCCTTATCTCTGGCGATGCGATCGTTAACTAACACCTGTGGGTTTTGGTCTAACAGCAATCGGGATTTCCAACAAGTGGTATCATAGTGTAGCTCACGAGTTCGATACACACCCAGCTCACATTGGGGGGGAGATTGTTGGATATTGGATAAACCAATGCTCCCCGTGTGTTTCGTGACATGGACTAACTGCCTCTCATGGATCCTTATCTCTGGCGATGCGGCCATTAACTAACACCTGCGAGTTTTGGTCTAACAACAATCGTGATTTCCAACACTTTAAATTGTAAAATTCATCCTTTACTTTTGTTTATCTTCATGCAACTTCCCTAGAGACACACTTAATTGGGTGTGATTTGTTGTTTCCTAGACTTGTTTCTCTATCCAATAAAATACATTCATGTGCTTGTAAATATTCATAGATTCAGTGGTATATTAGTTCCTGTACCTTACATAACAATGTGCCAAATGATTTCTTTGATGCCTCAATTTCAGTTGGTATAGTTTATAAATGTATGGTATCCTTGCTTAGAAATAGTTTTAAGGATTGAACTTGTTTGTTAGGTGTTAACATTAAATAGATGTTCTATCAATTATAGCTTAGTAAGGATGTTACCTTATTCTTGTCTAACCATCCCTAGACATAATTGCTTCTGAGTGAATGTGCCTTGGTCTAGAACTCTAGGCCATTAGGTACTACTAGGAAATCAATGTTGGTAGTGTTAGAAAATGTAACTAGGTTCGATCTTCATAATGATCTTTGTACTTATATCATTCTATATTTTGTGCAAAAGAAAAAGAAAAATAAGAATTTATTTATTTATTATATTATTAGATAAGCATGTTCTTCATGCTTCTAGGATTTGTTCAATCAAAGAGTCAAAGTCCTATTTGGACCTATTGTAAAGAAAAAGGAAAAGGAATTTTAAAATATGTAATTTGGGTCAAAAACCCCTCTAGATGCCAAGTCAGCCCTGCCCCAAAGGACATGTTTATTCACACTCCTATAGACAGTATAAATAGAAGATGATTTGAGCTCATTTGGATATACACAATTCACTTGATTGGTTCTAAAATTTCATAGATGAAGCGTTGAAGTCTGAGATTGAAGAAGAGTTTCTCTTGAAGTCCGATTTGTGGAAGTTCTGCCTTATCACATTTCTTCTTGAAGATTTGTTGTTGGTCTCTTGTTGTTGATGGATTTATAGTGCAGAAGGAGGGTTTGACTTACCATCTAGAAGGTTGGAGTCTTTATGATCATGGGTCTTGATATCTCATTTTGATATGATTCTATAAGAGTATTCGTCTGGATTTTCCCCTTGGAGGAGTTTTGCCTTGGCTTGGATCGTATATCTTGCGTTCCTTATGTTTCTGCGATCTTCATGTTTTGTATGTTTGATAATTGTTTGATGAAGAAGACCATAATTAAATTAATAAGAAGCCAACAAATTTCACAAGCAGTTATCGAAGAAAGAGAAATCTAATCTAATCTATAAGCCTCTCGATTTCTCATCATGGTATCTAAGCTAAGTGTTTGAATAAGGAGGGCTGAAGATCACATTGCTAGCATTTGGATCGAAATTTGTGGTTTCATTGG
Source organism: Pinus taeda (assembly GCA_000404065.3). Lineage (NCBI taxonomy): Eukaryota > Viridiplantae > Streptophyta > Pinopsida > Pinales > Pinaceae > Pinus > Pinus taeda. The sequence goes on along the minus strand of APFE031330625.1, from coordinate 14,663 downwards.
AAGAAATTCCTATGAAGGAGATTTCGGACTTCTTGTGGACACAATAATCTAATCTTAGGCTTGTATTCATTAAGATTACTACTATAGTTAGAGTTATATTCTCATTAACACGCACTCTGTGGTATCATCATTATTACAGTGGATCGTTGTGGATTGTATTCTTTCTATGACCAACTCACTTTAAATCTCAAAGGTTCGGAACCTACAGTGGTTCGCTTATGTTTCGAAAACTCAAAAATTTGTAGTAGCACACAATATCTCTTGGTGTCTCTAGCTCGCAATAATTTTGTGGCATGCCTTGGATCATATTTAAGTGACTCGCTATATATGTAAAAGTGACTTGTGACACATATCTCGCACTTTGAAAATATGGATTGTACAATTCGAAGGTCTCCAAGTGTGAAAATTTCACCACTAAAATCCTATTGTAGCAACTCGAATTAATTCTTCTAATTGTTAATTAATTAATAATTTATTTGCTATGGTAAATATCAAATAAATAATAAATCACACTACAACCTTCACAAACAAAACTGCGGAAAATAATAGTGTTGGAAACTAAGAAATATACTAGCACACACACATAAAACTTGATACAGTGGAGAGAATGATGTGAGGCGGTGGAGGATTCGGTGTCGTGACCTCCGGCGGTTAACAGCTATGGCCGCTTCATACAACAGTCCCTTAACCAGCTGATACATGCTCTGGTTTTTCTCGTGTCCGCTACAACTACTTACGATTTCCTTCTCCTATCCTGGTTTACAGAACCCACAAATGTTTTTTCTACAGTTGACTATCGTTTTGCTATCCTCGTCTGGCAGCTATCATAACTTCCCCCGACAATCATGGATGACCTGGGAGAATTCCTAGACCCTTTGGAGGATGTGCCCTCATGGTCCCCCACTAAAACCACAGTTGCCGGTTTTTTCCCTTCATGTCCAAGCTGACGGATGAGGTTGAAGCCCTTCCTTTGTTTACTAGACCTCTCATCTTGTCGGTTACAATTCCTGAATCTGCGGCCTCTCCCCCTGCTCTCATCTCACAATCCAGTTTATCGTTTACATAGGCACAAATAGCACCGTCGCTCAAATTGGTTACTCAAACCCTAGCCCCTGAAAACGTTCTGACTCCTTCGGCGGTGATAGGTCACATCTCTCCCGAGCCCCCTCAAGGATCGAAGACGGTGGCTTCAAGACATACTACAATGAGGTCCTTCTTGGCAACGGCACAGGGACATTTTACAAGCATTGGCCCCATCTCTAGAATTTTCGCCACCATCCCACAGGAGGCGACAGAAAACCCTAGGGTTTCTCTGGACCATTCGTTCCCTGGTTCATCTCAAGAGGCCACAGACACCGAGGTTCCTGGACAGCCGAGGAAGAAACGAGGCCCTAAGATTCGTGTCTGCATTGTGCCTCTCAATATAGCTGAAGACATTAAACTTTTAGACGCCATGGATATTGCAGAGAAGGTCTTGGTCGGTAGGGTGCGTGGACGACACTACAGTGTAGGCAAGCTTCAGCAATGGGTTTCAAATGTTTGGGGAGATAATCTCAAGGAAACACAGAAGGTTCACACCCTTGAAAAAGGGTGGTTCGCACTTCAGTTTAGCAGCCTGGAGCACACCAATTAGGTACTGTCCACGATTTTGCATTTAGACCTGGCTCCAGTTCTCTTCCGTCGTTGGACTCCCCTTTTCGACCCGACGAGGGAAAGGGTGGACGCAGGGCCAACCTGGGTTCGTTTGCTCAGCCTACCATTGCAGTTTTGGACTGACGATGTCTTCAAGCTCATCGGTAATGCACTTGGTATCTATCTCACCTTTGATAATTCTTATCAGACCTCAGGGCAGCTAGCTTACGCGAGAATCTTGGTTCATTTGGACCTGTCTAAGGGTTTGCTGGAGTTCATTGATATCCGTTGGAGAAATCATACCAGAAGGCAACTGTTAGATTATGAAGGCGTTCCCTTTCGATGCCGTCGATGCCATAAGGTTGGGCATCCTTTTAAGGATTGACCTCTGCTGAAAAAGAAGAAAAATCAGACTACTGAACAAGAAGGGGCCTCCCAGCAGCATACTTATCAGGAAGCTCTGCCCAGGAGACAGGTACCTTTGGCCACACCAGACCTGGACGCAGCAAAGACTCCGGACAATCAGCAGAAGATTCCTGCAGTTGGGGCAGCGACACCTCCACAGCCGAAGAAGCGAGGGCAGCCGCCGAATCATTCGCAGCCTACACAATCTCGACCACAGTCGCCAGCTGAGGGCCTGCCCTCTTCGGGTATGAATCCTTCCATTCATCTCCCCACTTGCAGCTCTTCTCATTTGGATTGTTATTTATCTAGCACATTCTCTTCTCTGCATATGTTAAACCCTACAAATGATCACATTGAACAGCATTTGAGTGTCCCCCCCCCCAAAACCACTCCTCTCACCTGTCTGATAGCCTCCATCCCCATCTTCTCTCCTGCACCTGCCCCTAATCCTTCACATCCCACCCCGTCCACCACTCCTTCCATTCTAGCCCCCCCTTATGGGAGGTACATGACCCGCTCTCAATCGAAAAGACAAGCCCAGGACCAATTCGAACTTGAAATCCTCCACTCCCCCCCTCCCCCTAAAATTCTGAGGGGTCGACCCTCTTTCCTTTCAAAGGCCCAACGCACTGTTGAAGATGAAATTGCCTTGGGAGTCCAATCCACCATTAGGGATGCTTAGAACAAGGGGTTCCCATCCTCCCCCTCCATGAAGATCTTCTCCTACAATTGTAGAGGGCTGGCTAGGCCGGACAAGAAACTAGCCCTTCGTAGACTGATAAAACTTGAACTGCTGGATATTATCTTTCTGCAAGAAACACTGGGACCAATACTTGAGATTGCGTAGTCCCTTCAAAATATACTCCCTGGATGGAAATTTTTTGGTCTTAATGCCCATGGGAGATCGGGTGGACTTGCATTGGGCTACAACTCCCACATAATCAAATTACATAATTGTTGGGGTGGGATGGGTCATCTCGGTGCAGACATCAGTTTGGCTAAACTGGGGATACATTTTTGGATCTTAAATGTTTATGGCCCGTGCCAAAACAGACCTGCTTTCTGGCAGAACCTCCTTAGCTCTGATTCTCTAAAGACCGACCACCTGATCCTGGGGGGCGACCTGAATTTCTCCATTGGACATGCCGAATCCTAGGGTTTCAAGGCTCAGAGAGATTCTCTCTCGGATTACTTTTTGACTGAACTAGAAGCCCATCATCTAATTGATATTCCCTCTACCAAACCTCAAGCTACTTAGACGGGGGATGACAATATGGCCCGCAGACTTGATCATTACCTCGTCAAAGAAAAGTTTTTGGACTTGGGATTACATATCAAACACTGGGTTGGTTCTGGGGGGATATCTGACCACCTCCCTATTTACCTGGAAATTGTAGGGGAGCGAGCAAAACCTAAAGGTCCTTTTAAGTTCTGCTCGGTCTGGCTCAAGGATGATTCTTATAAAAAAATGGTCTCTGATTTCTAGAGAGCAAATCCCCCTGGAAGAAGAGAAGACAGCACCAGAAGATTTATCCAAAATCTTACAGCCCTTAAGAAGATGTCCAAACTCTAGGCCCTTAATAAAAGAACACAGGAGAATCAAACTCTCAAAAACATTGAAGCTGATATTGCCACTTTTGAGAACAATCTAGGAGGCATCTACTCCTTAGAGGAACACAAGGACAGGATGATTTCTCATTATGCAGAGAGAGCAAGAATTCTTAAGGAAAAGGAGGAAATCTGGCGCCTGAGAAGCAGAGCCATTTGGATGATGGAAGGAGATGAAAACACCAAATTATACCATAAATATGCCAATGGAAGAAAGGCGATCAACACCATATGGCAGCTCCATAATGATCAAGGGCAGGCATTAAATACCTTTCCTCAACTTGCTGATCTGGCCTCCTCACACTTCAAGAAAGCCTACCAAGCCCCCCAGGATATTAATCTTGCTGAAATCATCAGGGTGGCACAACTCTTCCCCAGATACATGGATCCCAAGGAAGAGGATGAATTAACCAAGACAGTTACTCTGGAGGAACTGGAACACACCTTAAAATGGTTCAAAAAGGACAAAAGTCCTGGGCCTGATGGTTGGTTGGTGGAATTCTATTTAGCGTTTTTTGACATCATTGGGGAAGATATGCTCCAAATAATAGAGGTTTCGAGATGCAAAGGGTTTCTAGAAAATTCTATTACATCTACATTCCTTGCACTCATTCCTAAGAAGGACAATCCGGATACCTTTGAGGATTTTCGCCCCATATCACTCTGCAATTGCATATATATGATCATTTCCAAGATTATTGCCAACAGGATGAAACCCATCCTCTCTAACCACATCCCGCTAGAACAATTTGCTTTCCTACAAGACAGACAAATTCATGAAGCTGTTGGCACTGCTCAGGAGGTAATCCATACACTACACTCAAGGAGGGCAAAGGTATGATTTTGAAAGTTGATTTATCTAAAGCTTTCGACAGAGTGAATTGGCTTTATATTAGAATGTTGTTAACTCATCTGGGCTTCCCATATTTATTCATTAAATGGATCATGAGCTGCATTACTAAAATTCCCTTTAGTGTCTTGGTGAACGAAAGTGCTTCTCCCTTCTTTACCTCCGGAAGGGGGCTAAGACAGGGATGTCCTCTTTCGCCATTATTCTTCTTACTCGTTATGGAAGGCCTCAGTAATCTAATTAAAGATGAGCATCATAGGGGCAGACTAAAAGGCATAAAGATTACAGAAGGTTGCACCCTAACACACCTCCTTTTTGTTGATGACATTCTAGTCTTTATCAATGGTAGTATTGGGGACATTAGCATCATCAAGGCTACTTTCACTCTCTTTCAAGTGGCTACAGGTATGATCGTTAATGACAACAAGTCTTCATTGACTTCAACGGAGTGTACTCCACATGAGATATTTTTTGCTCTTCAGTGCTTCCATTTCTCCCAGCTGCAATTAGCAGAAGGCCTCAAATATCTGGACTACATGTTAAAACCTCTAGGCTATAAAATTGCTTACTGGACTTGGCTCATCGCCAAATTGGAGAAAAGACTAAACACATGGTATTTCAAATATCTTTCGCGGGCTGGAAGACTCACTCTCATCAAGAGCATCCTAGAGGCCACCCCGGTATATTAGATGTCCTTGGCTTGGATTCCTAGGGGCATTCTCAACAGAATTCAAGCCATCTGTTGTAGGTTTCTTTGGCAAGGGAACAAACAGGGAAGGATCTTTGCTTGGGTCAAATGGGAGGCTCTACATCTCCCCAAAAAATGGGGTAGGTGGGGCCTTAAAAAACTTAAAGATTTCTCCTTAGCTCTTGCTGCAAAACTTGGACAGAAACTAGTTGCAGCAAATAGCCTATGGACGAGGGTTACATATGCAAAATACATAGCTCCCCTTCACATCATGGATTGGATTAGGAGAGCACATCAAAGTACCTCAGGGGTCTCAATCATCTGGAAGGCGGTACTTAAAGCTTTGAGTCCGATCAGGGAAGGTATAACCTGGAGGATCCGATCTAGAAACACAGTCCAAATTGGACTTGATCCTTGGGTGGGCTGTGGGGACATGCACCGACTTCCCAAGGACCTCATTTTGCATCTCCAACAATAGAATTTCACCTTTATTTCTCAAATTGCGGACCTGGATAACTTCACTTTCCTCCATCAAGCTTGGAAATCTGCAGAGCACTTAAACATGCCTCCTATTTGGTCTCAACAATGGGAGGAGTTCACACAAGCCCTTACGAATGCCCACATTCGAATTTTGGAAGGGGATGATGAAATTATTTAGGCTCTATCTAAAAATAGTAGATACTCCTCAAAGGAAGGTTATTTGACCTTGGCAGCACCAAGGAGGCCTCCTCTACTCGCTGAATGGTGGCGACACCTTTGGAAATTGAAGGCCCCCCCAGATCCAGACTTTTAATGTGGACCATTCTCTAGAACAAAATACCAACTCGAGAAAATCTTCTCAAGCGATTACAGCATGGGCCCCACTGGTGTTGTCTCTGTAAACAAGCAATCGAGACAACTTCTCATCTTTTTTTAGAATGTACAGTGACTTGTCTTCTGTGGAATCTGATTTTACAGCATATCAATCCCTCAGCAACATGGGCTGGGAACACTTTACTCGCTCCTTATCAAACTTCCACGACCCCAAAGATTCAGAACCTCCCACGACCCCAAAGATTCGAACAATCTAGACAGCTAGAAATCGCAACATTTTTCAGGATTTGGTTCCTAATTGGGATGTCCTAGCAGCAAAAGTCATTGTTGATTACACTCTCATCCTGGATGATCCCCCTCCAAGTAACCGGCACAACCCATCTCATTATCAAATAAATTACAACAAACCGTGGGCTTTTTTTGATGGCACTGCCCAAGAACAAGGCTGCGATGGGGGGACTATTCTTCACCTTTCCCAACATCATTCCTTCAGCATGCTGATCGGTCTTCATAAATGCGCAAACAACTCCGCTGAACTCCTAGTTGCAAAACTGTTAAAATTGGCAACCAGGGTAAAACTTCATGTGGGTCATCTTATTCATGGTTGATAATATTTTTATTAGATTCCTTTCGTCGAGAGGTGTAGGATTGATATAAAGATCATCCGATTCTGATAAGTATTCATAGAGATATGAATTTATTTTGATTACGGAATTATTATCAAGCCGACCTACAACTCATGTAAGCTCAAAAGCCCAACAGTCACATCTATTCAAACACCAACGTTGTGTATAAATATAGGAGGACTTTTCCTCATTTGAACTCACTCATCTCATCACATCTCTCTCTCTCTCTACTGCGCAGAAAAGAGTCTTTTCTCTAATGCGCAGAAAAGGGTCTCTCTCTCACACATGTGAAGCTAGAAGTTGTTGAACCTAAAGCTGCAACTGCAGAAGTAAAGATTGACTTGCATGGACTAGAAGATCTCCTCGTCTAAATTGCACTATAGGTTCATCTGAACCTCCTCTGAAAGCCGCAACTTTTGGTGGTGGAATCAAGTCAATCCGACGGATGGTTTGCAAGATATCGACTGCCCTAGTTTGAAGCCGGAAAGCTGCCGAAACTGAAGTTGCAACTGCAGAAGTAAAGATTGACCTGCGTGGACTAGAAAATCTCCTCATCTGAACTGCATTGTAGGTTCATCTGAACCTCCTCTGAAAGCCACAACTTTTGGTGGTGGAATCAAGTCAATCTGACGGACGGTTTGCAAGATATCGACTGCCCTAGTTTGAAGCTAGAAGCTGCCGAAACTGAAGTTGCAACTGCAGAAGCAAAAATTGACCTGCGTGGACTAGAAGATCTCATCTGAACTGCGTTGTAGGTTCATCTGAACCTCCTCTAGAAGCCGCAACTTTTGGTGGTGGAATCAAGCCGATCCGACAGTTGATTTGTGAGATATAGTCTGCCCTAGTTTGATGATGAAGTCGCTAATGCTGATGTTGTTGATCTAGGGTTTGCTACTGCTGATATGAATCAGATTTATTGTACTATTTCTCTCTGCTGAATTATTGAAGATAAAAGAAGATTTGATCAAAGAGTTTCCCCACACATTGTAGGGTTTGTCCCTGGCTAGCCGCCACATCTTGTGTCTCTTGTCTTGGCTTGTTTTCTGTCGATTGTTTAATGTTTTATCAGCACTTTACTTTATGTACATGTGATTGCTAATCTGTGAAATATAATAAGAAAAAAGAAGTACACTGTTATAAGCATAGAACATACCATAACTTAACATGGTATCAGAGCTAAGGTGAAGACAAAGCGTGAGCAAGAGCAAGAACAATCACCGAAGAGAAGATTGGCAAGGCTATCCTAAAAGAACTACGGGGTCCTCAACACTCTTTCTTGCCAAAGACAAGCTCCGTGAGAAAACTGACTATCACGGATGTAAGATGTCTATCGATCTAACCCTAGAAGATCGAGTGCTGGACCATGTAAGAGGCAATATTGTTGAGCCTCCATCAAATGCATCCACTGTTGTCTGGAACAAATGGAAAAACGGAGAAATCAAAACAAAGAAGATCATCCAGGACTCTATCGACAAGCACTTGGTGGCCTACATCTCTGAACTGGACACCTCCAGGGAAGTCTACGATAGACTGGTGAGTTTATTTAAAGTAAATGATGCAAATCAAGTTTTGTTTCTTAGAAATAAGCTGAAGGAAATTAAGAAGGGTAAAGATGAGAGTATGCAAGCATACTTCTTAAGGGTCACCGAAATCAGGAACGATCTCTGAAGCGGAAAATTTTGATACGCAAAATATATATGAATAAAATATCTTATTAAAAATGATGAATAGATAGATGATGATTGTTTACAATGGGTTGCCTAGCTTATATACCGCCATGGGCACCCTTTGGGAAAGGGCATGATCTTATGATCGTGCCTTTTCATCTAATTAAAATTAAAATTAAATAATAACCTAAAATTAACTAATTTTTTACATAACATTGCCTTCCTCTCGAAAGAATGCTTTGTCCTCAAAGCATACGTAACGACGGTTGTTGTTGACAAAATGCTTCATTCTCCCAAGAAGCATCTTCTTCGGGTAAGCCTTTCCATTTGATCAGATATTCCAAGATGATCAAGATTCCACACTTTAAAAGATCTTGAATTACTCTCTCAATTTCCAATTTTGGTGATGTGGATATCGGTATGGCTTTTTCATAGGTCGGTCTTGAAATACTTTTTCATGCTTCTGAATTAGATCTTGCATCTCTGGTGACTCTTCTCTGGTCATATTTGCAGATAACATTTCTAATTGATGACATTGTACTGCATAAGTAGGTGTTCTTCTTCAACTCAGCTTCATCATCTGAGATGATGATACAACATGATTTCCTGGTGCTTGGAATCCATGTAGTTTGTACTTCTGACCTCCCCATTTGAATTTTATAAATTGTACTTGATGGTTGGCGGCATAAGTACCTAAAGTTCGTAGCCAGTGGATGCCTAAGACTACATCTACTCCTCCTAATGGTACCGTGAAGAACAGAGACTCTAATTTAAAGTCTTGAATCTGCAAATTGACCTTATGGCATTTCACCACCTTTTCAATCTTCTTACCATTAGCTATCATCACTTTCATGTTTGGTAAAGGAAATGAAAAGATATTGAGTTTCTTGGCCATGGTTGCATCTAGAAAATTGTGTGTGCTTCCAGAGTCGATGAGAACCACTACGTTGTTCTTCTTTATGTGTCCTTTTAACTTTAAGGTTTGAGGTTGTGATATACCTGTCATGGCTGATAATGACACTTGCGGAGTACTTCCATCATCTAATTCTGGTGAAAATTCTAGAGCGTCTTTTGTTTCTTCTATGTCATAATCTTCATTGTTTGAATCATTGGTTGCTTCACAATTATATAGGTTCTTTGGTTCTTTTCCTTTAGCACATCTATGTTTGGGGTCCCATTTCTCACCACAGCGTTTACATTTACCCTCTTTTATCCTTTGCAATTCCACATTAGATTTTTCATCTTATCGACGATGTGGTGGAATGTATCTTGTATTATTGGAGTCCATATACTGAGGTATCCTCTGTCTTGAATATGTTTTTTCCGCTTTTGGCCAAAATATTGGTTCGGATTCTTTTTCGGCTGTTTTTGCTTTTCGTCTTGCTACTTCTATTGATGTAATGTCATGCATCTCAAGTTCTGCTTGTAAATGGGATTTGAGTCCTGAGACGTATGATTGAATCAAACGAGATTCTGATAACCCAGGTATTCGTGTTACTAAGGTCTCCCATTCTTGAGTGTATTCGTCCACACTTCCTTTTTGTCGTAACTTGATGAGTTTTGAAAAGAACTCTTCTTCTCTTACACCTTGGAATCTTTTAAAAAATGCATCTTTAAATTTTCTCCAGCTAATGACGTGTGTCGTTTTTTTCCACCACATATACCAGTTATATGCTTCTCCTTCCATTTTCATGGATGCGCTTTTTGTCATCGTCATTGATGTCATATATCTCAAAGTATTCTTCTGCTTTATTTACCCATGCAACATTGTTTTTTTCGTTTCCATCGAATTTAGGCATCTCGATTTTTTCCCTCCTCTGATATGTGGCTAATGGTTGAGCAAAAAAAGGGTGTTGATTAATAAGGGTATCCCAAAGTTGCTTGTTTGTAAGGGTGGTGTTACTTGCTTCTTGGTGGGGTGTCGCTGATTTTTTTGGGGATTCAACCTTTTCATGAGAATCTGTTGATTTTGTTGAATCTGATGAGAGGTGTTCTTGATTCTCTTCACTTTCTTTTAGTAGCTCTTCGGGTGTACAATTCGACTTTTTACACAGAAGTTTCAGCATTGTTAAGACCTCTTTGATGTCTGCTTTTGTTTGGACATGTTGATTTTCCATCTTTATCTCTATTCGATTTGTCGTATCTTGAAGATTTTTTATTTTGTTCGCTTGCTCCCCAAGCTTGCTCTCGACTTCATTTAATTTTTTACTGACCTCGTCATGGTTGTTATTTATCTTATGCTCTGTGTCGACCAATTTTTTTTGGAAATCCGCCATTGTCATTGTCGACATCGAGCGAGTTTGCGGGGGCGTGTATTTATTTGCCAGCTTAAGGTTTTTTTTTTTAAATTTACTTCTCTTCTTTTTTTAAATACCTTTAAAGCTTTATTAATAATTATTTTTTTTTAAAATTTACTTCCTTCTTCTTTTTTTTTCTTTCTTTTTTTAAATACCTTTAAAGGCTTTTATTATGCCAAACTATCGTTTATGCACCTTTTTTTTTAAATAATCTCACTTTTTTATAAAATTTTTATAATAATAAAATTTTTTAAATAAAATAATATAAATAATATATTATATAATTTTTAATTTAATTAATTAAAATTATAATATATAAAATTATATATAATTTTTTAGACGCAGCTTTTCCCTTTTTATATGTAACTATATAAGGTTTATATAGTATCCCTTTTTATAATTATAATAATATTTTTTTCTCGGAAAATTTGGATGAGACCTGACTCTTGGTACAGTCACAATCTTTAGATTTGAACAATTAAAATTATTTAGATCACACCTTTTTTCTCCAATGTTATCAAAATATCTTTTACTTTTTAAAATACCATGGGTTGTTTTTTTTAAAACCTCCTGTAAAGATAATATTTACCTTTCACCTTTCACGTAAGAACTTCTCCATGTAAAAATTCTTAAATATACTTGAAAAGATTCCCGCTTATCTTTATTATCAATAATGTAAAACCTTTTTTATATATATATTTTTTTACTTTTTTTGTTTGTTTGTTCAGAATATATTATTTCTTTTCCTCTTTTTTTTTTTTTAATATATACCCTTCTTCTTTATTCTTTATTATTATTTTTCTTTTAATTAGTAGCAAATTGCCAAGGACCTAAAAAAATGGAGAATCTCCCAATATATAGCGAAACGCTTCAATTATGACAGCAACAAGGTTGATGATAGGTTGTTAGGCAAAGCCCTGGTGATCAACCAAATGTGGCTCCGATACCAAATGAAGCGGAAAATTTTGATACGCAAAATATATATGAATAAAATATCTTATTAAAAATGATGAATAGATAGATGATGATTGTTTACAATGGGTTGTCTAGCTTATATACCGCTATGGGCACCCTTTGGGAAAGGGCGTGATCTTATGATCGTGCCCTTTCATCTAATTAAAATTAAAATTAAATAATAACCTAAAATTAACTAATTTTTTACATAACAATCTCCTATCTATTGGAGAGGCTATCACTGACAGGGAAATGGCACTCATGACTCTTGGAGGATTACCATCCGAATGGTACGTGTTCAAGACTACTCTTCTGAACAATAATGTAATTCCTGGTTTTGAGAAATTAATGGCTAGATGCATTCAAGAAGAAACAAGGGTAGAAGAGTAAGAAATGCCCATGCCTAAAGGTCTTCCTACTGCCTTTTCTTCTCATGCTAAGAAAATAAATAATTTTGGGACTAAATCAAAAGGAAAGGCTGGACCTAAGGATGGAAGAAAAGTACAATGTTACATCTGCAATAAAGCAGGTCACTATGCAAGGGAGTGCCCTGATAGAAAAGACTCACGCCGGGACGATGATCAAAATCCCTCTGATGGCAATCAAAGGAATGACAAATTCAATAGCAAAGGTAAGAGGAGAGCTGGGAATCAAGGAAGAGAACAACCATTGAAGAAGGCTAGAAATTCCAGGATGTATTAAATGCACCTGACCTCAAAAAGAACCTGGTGTCCATCTCGGCAATGGAAGACAAAGGCTACAAGGTAACCTTCAGCGATAGCAAGGTACGTATATGGAAAAATAATGTTAAAGATGCCTTTACTCTTGGGTTTCGTGTTGATTCATTATATCAGGTCGATGGAAGTCCGCTAGGTGTCATATATTATGACACATCTCTTCAGTCCGAAGTTTGGCATCGGAGGTTTTCCCACCTTCATTATAAAGCTCTACCCGGTGTAAGACAAATGGTGATAGGGATGCCCGAATTCCGTGTAGAGAAACAAGGTGTATGTCCATGATGTGCCGAAGGAAAGCTCAAAAGAGGACCATTCCCCTCAAGCCAAAGCAAGACCTCCAATATATTACAGTCGGTTCACTCAGGCATATCTGTGGCTGGCATTAAGAGGGAGACTACTACACCACATACTCCTGAGCAGAATGGTGTGGCGAAAAGGAAGAACCGTACGATTGTGGAAACTATCTCTATGGGTAGATGATGTAACAATGCCTGATGTGGAGGAACCCATGGATCTTATTTATCCCCCTGAGCCTCCCTCTTCGAGGAAGAGGCCTTCATGGCTTAAGGGGATACTTGATGATGTTGAAGGACATGCTGCACCCCGAGGAACCTTCTGTGAAAGTATGAAACCTAACAGGTATCAAGGATACCTGACCATCATGAGCACGATCATACAAAATGAGCCTCCATCATTTTCAGATGCCGTCAAGCATCGAGTATGGAAGGATGCTATGACCAAAGAATATGAGTCTATTATGGAGAATGATGTCTGGGAAGTAGTTCCCAGACCCCAGGACAAGACAATTGTCACTTCTAAATGGCTTTACAAGATAAAGCATGCAGTAGATGAAAGTACGGAAAAGTATAAGGCTCATTTTGTTGCTCGTGGTTTCTCCCAGAAGGAAGGTATAGACTATGATGTGATATTTGCACTTGTTGCCAGATTTACGACCATCCGCTCGATCATAGCCCTTGTGGCTTCACAAGGATGGAACCTACATCAGATGGATGTCGAGACCGCGTTCTTGCACGGTTTGATCAAAGAAGAGGTCTACGTGGAGCAACCCAAAGGATTTGGATTTATGATCGAAAATCTCATGTATGCAGGTTGATTAAGGCTCTCTATGGGCTGAAGCAAGCACCCCGAGCATGGTATGAGAGGATCGATAGCTACTTGATGAAGCTGGGATTCACTAGGAGTGAAGTCGATTCTAACCTTTACTTTAAGGTTGAAGATGACAAGCCTCTCATACTAGTGTTGTATGTGGATGACCCCTTTCTAACAAGTGCAAACCCTCTCATTCACAAATGTAAGAGGGAGTTGGCTTCTAAATTTGAAATGAAGGACCAAGGACTTGAAGTGTAGCAAAAGCCAGGGGAAATTTTCCTATCTCAAGGAAAACATGTGGTAAAGATATTGGAAAGATTCGGTATGATGGACTGCAAGCCTGTAACTACCTCGAGGATCTTAACTTTTAGAAGTTATATGGTAGTGATGTCAGACCAAATTTGGGAAACGCCTCTGAGTTTCATAAACTCATTCGCATTGATGTTCTTGGTGAACCTCCATCCAAACATATGTTTTGCAGTTACCATTGTGAGCGCATATTTGGTTGAGCCTCACTGGATTGATGCCAAGAATCTTCTGAGATATCTTCGTGGCACAATGGGTTAAGATACACTGTCGGAGATGTGAGATTACTTGGATATACTGATGCTGATTGGGCAGGCAGTGTGGTGGACTGCAAGAGCACTTCCGGGTGTTGTTTCACCTTGTTATCTGCTTCGATATCCTGGATGAGCAGGAAGCAGAAGTCGATGGCTTTGAGCACCGGTGAAGCAGAATATATTGCTGCTAGCATGACCTCGTGTGAGGCAGTCTAGTTGCGAAAGCTCTTCAGTGAGTTGTTTGGATTTACATTGGATACCACTGTGATTCTCTATAACAACCAGAGGTGTGATTCGATTATTGAGGAATCTCGTATTCATCGATTGCTCTAGCAGATCGACATCATCTAGGATATGGTAAGTCAATGAGCAAGGAGGCTCCATCGCATTTAGATGATGTATAGGTCGATACACCTTGGCAAAGCCCCGAGGAAAGATCTAATCTGTGATTTTCCCAAATGACTTGGAGTCGTCAAGAAACCTTTGTACAAGGGTCCTGCATGTTGCATACATTGAGCTCTCGAGGCTATGAGGGCTTCCGGTTCTTACTGGAGCAACATACGACCACAGGGTGACTCACCCTCCCTTGGTGGTGCGCATTGGAACAAGATGATTCGCTCTCTTGTGGGACAAGATGATTCGCTCTCTTGTGGAATAGGATGATTCGCTCTCTTGTGTAGCAGGATGATTAGTTCTCCTGTGAGGCCTGGATTGAT
>APFE031330624.1:2882-23919 GCA_000404065.3 Pinus taeda | reverse complement strand
ACATCATCTCCCAGAAGTTCTCCACTGAAAACTGCTCATATATGGTCAAAACTGGACCATACTGAAAGCTCAATGCAGGGGGTGCGATGCATATCACCTTCCCAGTGTACAAGGTGTGATGCATACTGATTTTCTCCTCTGTAGGGTGCGATGGTCGGGAATGGAAAAATAGCAGGGACAAAAATGCGAGGTGGAAGATCATGGAATCTTCCAGAAGCTTCCCCTCTGACACTTGCCTCTCCATTTTCGACCAGGGATGAGTAAGAGATCTTCATTATCCAAGTGGAAGCAAGAACTATCAGAGAGAAGACACTAATCAAGATCCCAAAAGATGACTCACCTCTCTATAATCATCTATATATGGATCCCTCATCACAGAGATCCAGAGGCTGGAATTTTGTAATCTATAAAGAAGTGATGTCAGTATTCTTGTGTACATTTATAGTGTTGGGTGATTTTGCTTTGCTTGAGGTGAAAGAAGGGCTTCTTAGCTGGAGGATGATGCTGGGTTAGAACTGCTCATGGTTGTAATCCTCTTGCTACTTTTATCTGAATAAAGCTATTTTTGTTTCCTTCCATATCCTGGTGTACTTGTTTATATATGCTTGTATATGGTTAATGTACATATGATCCTACATTATTTGTGAATTTAGATCTTTGTTTCTTGCATAGTAGTATGTTGCTGTGATTCTACAGGTCCTTTTGAAGCTGAGCAGACAAGAGCAGGCAGCAAAACTCTATCAAGAAGGAGAGGGAATCGAGCGCAAGACTCAGGTTGGCCCTCTTAGTTCTCCTCTCATATATTTTCATAAAAGGAATCAACAGTAGACTTTGATTGTTTGTTTCTAAGATAGCCACACATCTTAGTGGGAATAGCAGCATCCGTGTGGACACTATTCCCGTATAACAATTATCTCTACATTAAATGTGTACTATTGTTGAATTTTGAGTTCTTAATGTTCATTCACTTGTATGTATCATTAGGTCGGCATATGGCACAATAATTCATGGTCTTGTTCCCTATAGTTATTGACTTAGAAGACGATTTTATCTATTCTCTTTCTTGTATTTTTTATTAAATGCGGATCATGAGAAAATAACAAGTGAAGGGTTGCCTTACATGACATCCATCACCTAAATATGCTTGAATATTATGTTATGAAAAGATCATGTTGAAAAGTTCTATAATTGTCTTCATGATCTATGAATGTCATCATAACCTCTAAAGGATATTATACTATATAAAAGACATCACCACCTAGAATTGTTTCTGGTTATGATGTTTTGCTACCTTGGCCTATGAATGTCATCATAACCTCTAAAGGTTATGATACTATATAAAATAGATCATCACCTAGAATTGTTTGTGGTTCTAATGTTTGTCTACCTTCTATTTTTATGTTCGTGAAAGATAACAATATATTGTGAAATATGTGAAGTAGTTGAACAATTAAATTCAATTACCCTATATTCCAATCCAAGAGGTGAAGCTATCACATCAACCTATGAAATTGATGGCAAAGCCAATGGCATGGATAATTCCTTGCAAAATATTTCAATCATGAAGACACTATGTATGCATAATGAGTGTTTTCCCTTTGACAACAATCATTTTTTATAAATAATTAGCTATTTTCTCTTAAAGGATTATACGTTTAAACATAGAAAGAGAATAGACTATTCAATATATGAGTTGAAAAAATAACAAAAATAGAAGGGAAATTTTCAAAAGATGAAAGCATGATTTAAATTAAGTGAGATGATTTTAAACACATAAGAAGAGTTAGGAAAAGAAATTATGAAGGGTTGTATTGTATATATATAATTATTTCATTTCCTTTACGGATATATATATAATAATATTATATAAATTTATTTTTATTTTTTATTTTTTTTTATTTTTTTTTTTTTTTTTTTTTTTTTTTTTTTTTACTATGGTTATTATTATGTTTATGGATCAATTTTTTTTTCGGAAAGCCAAATGCAGCTCAAACCATTCAAAGTTCAACAAACACTAGATTAAAGAAGAGAATGACAACATCAACTTAGGCAAAGGAAACATAATGTAAAGCCACCAAAGATATTTTTAACAATGGTGAAACTCATAGAAATCAAAACATGATTTAAACAGAGCTTTTGAACAACTACCTAATGTAGAAAAAGCACCTACAAGTTTGTGTATCATGGCTGAATTCAAATTTATGAATTCCTATAGAAAAGATTACATGTGAATCCATATTGGGGCGGCTATGAAATTCTCCTTATTTGGTACAAAATGTTCAGTCCAAAAACAAAGGTAAACCCCTACTAAATTGAAAAAATATGGCTCGTTCTTGAACACTCACACTATTTCCTCTAGGTTGACAAATACAATAATGAAAAAACACTTCATACCTAGTTCTAACTTTGTTTGTCCTTTAGGTTTTCATTTAAGTTGGATCCATTGGATAATGGCATTTTCTGATGGCCAAATGCCTGAGAACTTCTCAATAAGGGATGTCATATTATATACTATATTATATTATATTATATATATATTATTATATATATTCCTGGGCTGTGGCTAGCGTAATTCGAATTTTGGGTTTCAACAACCACCTTAGTAAAGCGCTTCCACAGTTTGTGTGTCCTTGGTGGGTTGTGATTATTGATTTTTTATGATTGTCATTAGGGTTTTTTCTCGTGTTGGGCTGATTTATGGCATTTGATGTCGAAATTATGCAAAGATCCTTAAAAAATGATGATTGCAATAATATATATCTTTATCAAAATCTTTTTTTTCTTTTTCTTTTTCTTTTAATACTTATTCTTAATCTTTATGGACGATGATAATATTATAAAATTAGATTAAAATTTTCTCGAAAGAGTTTAATTTAGTTTAAAAAATAAAGATGGAAATATATATTCTAATTCAATGATATGTATTTTAATTTTGTTAAGTCATATCTATAGTAAGCGTATATGAAATTCAATTTAACTCAACCTAGTCCCCATTAAATGTGGCTTGGCGCACCTTCGGGAAAAGTGGACAATGATGAGTATAATATCCATATTCACCCCAAATGGAACAAGGTTGGTCTGTTCTCATTTTCCCTTGCTTGGGAGGGTTATTTGGTCCTGAGTTCTGATTAGGATTGCCCCCAACATTTGCCGATGCATTTTGTTGGTTGCCACCAACCCCTTTATCCTGATTATTGGCTTTTTTCTTCCCCTCGTTTTTTTTTGGCTGCATATTCTGAGGATTGGGCGCATTCTGCTGGGCATATACTTGCCCTTGTTTTGTTTTAAATTTATGTTGGAACTATGAATTCCATTTATGCTAGGAGAATTTTGTCCATGACGCTAAGCCTCTGGGGTTTTGGCTAATTTTAAAACAACTTAAATCATCTTTTTTCCAAAAAAAATTGATAAAAATACATGAAGAAGAAAGTCTCATTACCCTATATCAAATGTCTTCCTATCCTATTAACTTCAATCAAAAGTTTTTCATTTGAAATGTGAAATTTTTGCATAATGAAAATTATTTTTATTTAAGTAGATCTATGCTTTATTCTTACGACTATGTAAATTCCACGAAAAAACGATGTCTAGATACCTAATAATAAAAAATATTAAATACAAGCCAAAAAATCATAAAAATTATTGAATCTCAAATACCCATTTTCTAAAAACCTTTATGTACTCTACAATACAACTACAACGTATAAGGTATATAGAGACAATAAAATCTAAAATATCCTAAATGCGATAAGCACCATACAACAACAATTATGAATCTACATCTGTACACTCTACCAAGACATTAATAAATCTACCTTAATACACTACTCCACACATATAAATTTCAAGGGCGTAAAATGATCCTGATAAAGAAGCGTATTGGATCATGCGGGAGAGATTCAATCAAACAATACTTTAAGACATTTTCGAGAAAGCACTGAATTTGTACTACAGTTCTTAAAGGAGACGCAAATTTAGTTATCTATTTCAATTAAAAAGAAAACACATTATCAACTGGTTGCAAAACAGTTAACAAAGAGGAGGCCGCAGTAAAAGATACCATCTAGCAGTTCTTGTCGTTTTGTTAGGACAATAAAGGAAGTCAAGCAACTAAGTTGTTTAAATGACCAACAATGCGCATAATGACAGTTCTTGGCAATGGTGGGCAATAGGCACGTATTTTGTACAAATATTTTCCCTGAACTATCCTAATAAAATATAAAATCAAATCATTATAAATACTGTACACTGTAGTCCAAGATTGGTCAAAAATTCGCAAGGAGCCAATGCAAACCTCCCAAAATACAGTGAGAACAAGCGTGCCAGATAGGCATGGGAATTAGTCACTGCAATCAGCAATAATATTGTTGTGAAAAATTGAAATCTGCGGCATCCAAACATACTCTTCTAGCATACTCTGACATTCCCACAAACTAGTTGTGACATCTATATATTCATGAATTTTGCGCCATTGCGCTTAGACAGTGGACAACATACAGAAATTTCGTTGTAGAACACACATTGCGTTATATTCTCGAGGTGGCAAAAATAGCAATTTGAACGTCTGTTTATTCGAAACAACTCCACGCTTGCTGCATGCAGCAACCTTGAGACAAATGCCCAGACACTTAGATTCTCGATTCTTTCATGTCGAAAACTTAAATATTTATCCTATAATAGACACCAGATATCACGTTTACCTGGAAGCCAAATCAATTTATAAAAATAGAAAAGCAGTCACTTCGTCCTTTCAATGGTCGTTCCATTTTTTATATATAACTTAGGTTTTCAGTTGATGGTTGCCTCATTCCAGAGCTGGTTTTATTACTTATAAAAAGCGTCCATTGATTTTTCTTCGGGTATTTCCATTTTCGTCAATCTTATGGGATGCCTCCATGTATTGCAGTGACTTTATTTTAATTGTTTTTCAATTGTTTTTCTTACATTTATGCTCTGTTACCATTTTCGGTAATTTTAAACGATGCCTACATGTCTGTAGGTGATTCTATATTAATTATTTTTCTTTCATTCATGTTCTGCTATGGAAATGATATTTTTTCTTGAATTTTCTTGCATGGTTGCTATGATATATGTTTCCATGTCTGTGCGGTGCACCGCTTTTATTTATTAAATCAAATGATTTTCTCTAACCTAAAAAGATAGCCTGTGTACAGTCACTATAATTTCCATAGACTAGACAAAGATACACATAAACAAACTAAAACAAACTAGACTAGTGAATAATTCAGTCATTTTAAGATAAGAGGAAATGCAGATAACTGATGTGCATTTTAGAGCCATATTGCTCTAATTACATATAAGTAATGTGTGCATTCTACAGCGCTGGTGGTAGGAGTGAGTTATCCACTCTATAAGTGAACAGTAGACACAACAGCACAGAGCAAAGAAAGTTACAATGACCAAAGAAAACAAAAGAAAACCAGAGAAAAAACAATCAGTTGCAAAGATGTTATAACTATTCTTTCGCAACGAGTTCTTGCTACCTTTATTTTTCTGGTGATATCGCTTAATGTTAGTTCCGCTACCTGCTTCTTTAGCGATAGGTTATGCTACCTCTCTCCTTCTAGTGATTTCCATTAAGGAAAGGTGGAAGAGTGTAAAGTATGATATGCATTTAATCATCTGGAAAGACCACTTGCATCTGAAATCCATCTCTTCATAATAACCATAATAACCATATATTCCAATGACAGTAATGAAAACTCTGTTCTTTTATAGTGATTTTCATTAAAGAAAGGTGGAAGACTGTAAAGTTTTATATGCATTTAATCACCGAATTGATTACTTGGAAAGACAACTTACATCTGCAATCCATCTCGATGCTTAGAACTCGATTCACAATAACCATATGTTCCAGTGACCACAATGAAAATAGTGTTATAATGATATCCCTATTACATTGATGCAAATCATTAAGGAAGAAACATATTTGATTTGTTAAATATTTTATATTTTAAATATGTTATAACAACATACAATGAAAATTAAATTGTTTTTAATAAAACTAGCTTTTAATAACATACTTAACAATCTTCGGCTATATACATTGCACTTGACCACCATTTATCACCACGTTGCAAAGAGCTGCGGCTTGATAAATGATGTGTATTAATCAAAATTATTATTGCGATAATAATAAATTAATAAGTGATAAATTAATTATATTAACAAAATATATTTAAGGATGTTTACTTGTAAGACAATGAATAAGTTACATAAGACTTTTTTGATGATATGATTTCACACATTTAATAAGTATTTTATTAGAATGTTTATATCTTATATAGCTTTTTTTAATTGTACTAAAAATTAAGTTCATAGTAAGAAGCAATAAAGTCTAATGTATATAAAGTTTAGGCATATTTAAATAGGTAGTTATTGAAAGATATATTTATTTATTTGTAAATAGTTATAATAAATATTTACAATAACATGTCATGTCACTTATCATTTTCTACATGGTGCAAATGAATTGTCATTATTTAATGAGAAATGAAGTAATGATTACTAAATAAGAGTACCTCTCTTTTGCATCAATCAGAATTAATAAATTTATTTAATAATTGTTAAAAAATATTAATTTATAAGTTCTATGTCCACTTTTATATGTTTTTTAACAAATTTTTGGTCAACATGAATTTAATTGAAGGGTCAACATATTTTTGAATACATTATACCCTAGCCTGCAATAGGAATAATAATAGAAAAAGGCATTGGGACATGATCCGATTGAGTTTCACTAGGCCCAAAACTTTTAAATTAGTTTACAACAAGAAATGCCTCTAGTGTTTCAAATGTTTATCTTGACAAAAAAAAATATTTGATGCGATATATAAGGCTTAGAAGAGCCAATACCAAATGTATGTATGGTGAAGTCTTTCCTTCACCAATTTAGCACTTAAGTATTACATTGGCTTTACGATAGAGCCTATTGCTAGTATGAAATATAATTTCAAGTAAGAAGTAATTATTATTATGATATAGGAATTTGGGATTGAAAATATACTTTATGAGGCAAGAATCAAGATTAAATCTGAGTGTATGTTGGTTAATTATAACACATGTTATTATTTCATAATATGTGAATGAAGCAGCGCTCCTTCAAACCCTAATGCATCAATAAGGTTGAGACCTTAGATGGATCAAGGGGTAACTATATGCAATAAGCAACCATGGGGTTTAATGGAAATTGGATCCTTTAACAAGTTAACTGGACTCAATTATAAGCATACTTGTTCAACCTTGAAAAGCATAGGGGGGCCCAAAATTTGTTGGTAGGTTAAATTTTTGGGTGTTGTTGTAGCGCCTACAACAAATGGTAAACCACTGGTAGAATCCAACATCTCTACCTTATTTCCTTCGAAAGATTTAGCCTTGAAATAAATGCAAGGAGGTATTGAACTAGATACTGTGGGTACCACTTGAGTTATTTAACCGTTTATAAGTATGCCACTCATTTGTTCTGCAACTAGGTTGTTAGTCTTTAAACACCACATCAAGAGCTTTGCATGTTATTCTTCAACAATGATGCAAAGAACATGGTAGAGGGATTATTATATTCAAAATTTTAAAGTGAGATTCTCATGTTGCTCCATTACCAGCATGACTGTTCAGTACCCCGACAAATTCACTCAAGAAAACACAACATTACTTCTCTACTAGTAGGCCTATTCAGTATCCCAACAAAGTTGTTTGCATCACTTTTTTGCACAAGAAGCCTTTCTCTTCTTTTTCCCCTTATTTCATTAATTTTCTTTGGGATACACTTTGGTATAATTTATTCAGGCATTCATTGCGCTAGAGTGGAAAAGGGATCCCGACTTATTTTACGAGCAAGAAAGGTTATTCCTTGTTTGACATAAATAAAAGGATATTTTGAGTTAGGTGCGTCCACATATCGTATTTCTACATCATGTATCCAACTATCAAGTGGAAAATGAAAACACAATTAAACTGTCAGAATGAGATCGGAAACAAACTTCAAGTTAGAGATATCAGCATTAAAAATTATTAGAGTTCCCCACAAATATCCAATCATGTTTTTCTTGTTGATAAAGTAAACTCGTCTATTAACAAAAGGAACCAAATTTCAATGTCGGTATCTACTAGCAACTACTTCTCTAAGTGACCACGTCAACCACTTAAGACCATTGGATGTGATCTCAGTGTTTCAGACAAGGAAAGTGAATTGGATAAAGGGGATGATGGAAGCCCTTCATGGATATCATTATGTACAAACTTGTAGGACAGGCAGAGAACAAGGGCTTAAATGAGAAGCTACATGTGATGCAATGTAAACAAAAAGGTAATGCAAATAAAGGAGAAAACAAAGTTAAAATGCCATAATTGAAAACCATGCAAGAAAGTGTGAAAGGTTTGTGTGATGTAATGCAATGCAAGAAGGTAACTAAAATGCAACTAAGAGATACAAAATGCCTAGGCAAACAATGCAGAAAAGGACGAATGCTTTAATAAGCGATTGAAACACAACTAAACCTAAACCCTAATTTATTAAATAGAAGGTCAGGATTATGTAAAGTCGAATTACTATTGCAACCACAAGAGCTGCACTTAACCCACAAGCACAAAGATACAAGCAATTAGTATCATGATGAAATAATGTCAAAAAATAAAAATATTTATCGGGATAGCCTAAATAAGAAATTGAACATCTTGTCAATTGGCATAAAAGTGTACCATAAAAACTTGTTCTATCAAAGTTGCAATCCTACCTCGATGGATAGAATGATGAATATGAATACCTTGGAGGCGTTTTGCAAATGTACATTCGTTTGTGTTTTCATTCGCAATAAGCACAAGATGATATTGAAACTTATTACTAACAACAGAGCTCGTCATATAAGATTCCTATAGCCAATCAACAATTAGATCATAATATCTGAAAGAAGCAATTGGAAAACCCTGAAATGCTTGCAAAGGTGAGCTTTTAATTAGCACAATCGAGATATGGAGAGAATCTTGTGAGGGAAATTTGATCTAATCTTGTTCATAAACCTTGTCAAGGTCGCGAGGACCTGACATAACCGTCAACAAAAGTTGAAGTGCCTTAACTTCTTAACAAGTATTTGAATGGTGAGATGGTGAATAGTGAAAACTTATGGGCTTGATGAGGTGAACGAATGTAAAACAACTATTATCAGATGTATTGGTGGGAAAATGATTAATTGAAAGCCAGTTGTTAAAGCCAATATTATGATCAGATTAGTCAATTAACACATAAGATCCTCCATTGCTCAAAGATTGGGATGAGTCAATTGGGAGGTCTCATGGAAGATTCAGACGGTAAAGTCTTCCTCTCCATATGTTGCATATTTGAAACTAGTGAAAAGAGGATTTAGGGATCCATTGATTTCTTCCTCAAGATATAGCAAATTATCACCTTGTATCTCATAAAGGATAAAACCAACAACATGAAAGTCGAAAGAATTAAAATTAATTGTTGGTATAACAAATATAGAAAACTAGTAAGGATACAAGGAACAATGAGAACAAGTTGATAGAAGATTATAAGATTCTATAAAAGAAACATGTATTGGATCAGATTCAACATTTATATCAACTTTGGGAATTATTATGTCAACATGAGGGTTTTGATCAGCCAAATGACTCAAGCAATTATTCACACTGAAAATGATAGATTGTGCCAAAAATAAATAAAAAATGATTAGCTTTAAAACATACACAAGAGAGATCGGAAGATGATCACTCACAAAGGAGTTTAATAGGGAGAAATATTTCGACCAATGATGATATTTGTCTCAATTATCATAATGGTAGGTTTCGAAATTATGTACATATGTGATAGATATGCACTATGACCTTAGATTTAATACATGATATTTGCATGAAGATAGATAAACCAAACTAGAATCTTCTATCCAATCAGAAACCCAGTCTTGAGGATTAGGAAAAATAACTTGAAAACACTGAAAATATTTCAAGAATAGGCTTACATCTAGTGAGACAGTGTTGAGAAAAGAATTATGTGAGAAAAATCATATTTGGCCTAGTTTGAGAATCTCATTAGGATTGTGAGAACCAAACATAAGCATCAGTGAAAGTTGAAGTGCCTCGACTCCATGATAATTTCCTGAACTTTCAAATGTCGAATGATTTTGTTTTGAGAGTTGGGTCAGATTATGAATTGCACGTGGACAACCACTATCAATTGTTTCAAGAAGACTACTATTAATTAGGTGGTAGTTGTATGCATTACTATTTTGATCAGTTGTCTCATCATCAACAAACATATTACTCAAGTCATAAGGTTCTTCTGGTTTGGTATCTGAATATGTATATATCAGAAATATTTCAATAACACCATGAACCGAATGGTTAACCCAATTCAAAACTGGAGATTGCCAACTATAAGAAGGATGTTCAATGATTACCTTATATTATTCTTCATCACACACAACCTCATCGTCTCGTGTCAACTTAAAATATAGTTCATGAGATCGTGAATTAGAATAACATGGCATATTTTCATCATCAATTGATTCATTACACATATCACGACACAAGGGATGGTGAGTTGTGGAAGAAATTCATGTGAGAAATTCTTTTATGATCAAATCATATTCCATATCTAAGCCTTGCAAATCTAAGTCTTCTTGAGAAACCAAAAGATTGGCCGATGTTCCTGGGCATACATCACCATTTATAGTAATTGAGATATTGTTGTCAGGATGATGGTTTCCCAAGCCTTTGTCTTGGTTAAGAGCTTTGATTTCATTCGACTGATTAAAAGCACCATCAAAAGTCTCGTGATCAACCAAAAATGTAGAAACACCACCTTGACATAGAGGAATTTGAAAGAGGGGAGAAAGATGGAAAGTGTCTTCATCCATTTTCTCCTCTACCTATGAGATGTAGCTACCTTGTACCCGATCACCATTTGAACCAACATATTGAGGATCAAGAGTATCTTAAGTGGATTGATCAAGAAGATAGAGGAACATGGAGCCATGAAGTGTAAATAAGAGAGGATGAAAGGTATCCCTTGAAGAAGCAATACTTTTGATCAAATTGGATTCAATATTTAAATTATGGACATTAATGTCATATTTATAAGGAATCAAGGGATCAACCTTCACATTAGGTTCCATCACATTATTGGAACACTCAATTTTTTGGGATAAGACCTTGGTCATGGAAAGGAGATGAAGGTGGATCAACAATTTGATTTTCAGATTTCCCAATGTTAACATCAACACAAGAGACCACTTCGTTTGGTAAAGGGAATGGTGGAGGGTGAGAAAAATCAGGGGTAGATGATTCTTCCTCCACTGGTTGAGGTGCCTCATGATTGAGAAAGGTTGGAAGAATGAAATTTGGGATAAGATTTATTTGACTTGGGATATCATTATAAGATGGTTCATTATCAACTGGAGAATCAAATTCAGATTGTTTTGAAGAGATTCGAACTAAACATTGAAAATTTTCACCTAAGAAATCCCAATCCACAGCTCCTTCAGAAAACTCATAACAAAGGTGAAGGAACCTATCTGAAAAATCTTCTAATGATTCATCATGGTTCATTCTAAGTTGATTAATACTTTTATACACATCCTGGTAATCGTACTCGTCTAAAGTCAATTCCCACTAACACAACTGGTTGAGGATAGTTTGCAAGGCGACGCAGGATCAAACCTCATGAAGGGTGGTTATGCCTTGTGCTAGGGGGAGGCGACAAGCTAAAAAATCCATTCGGCTTAGGGCTAGTGTAGACCATGTTGGGTGCGATCCCGAGTGACTTTGACACATTAGATGCCCCTTGCGTTGCAACTTATCAAGCCACAACTCAAGCTTAGAGGATCACACACAACCTGACGGAAAAGAAAAAAAATGTACTCGTCTAAAGCTTCACAAACCTCCTTAATAAGTTGTTCAAATGAATGGATAGAAGTGACTAGTAACATGTGACACTAGTGCTTGACACGACCTTTAAGCATGAGGGTGAACAACTTGCTAATGACATATTTATGATGTATTACATTAGAATGACAAAATTGAAGAAATTGAAACATGTGGCCAAGTAGAGTTGTTCGATCCTTGGCCTCAAACTTAAACTATGACAAGTTATGAATCACTTTTGTGAGGATGGTTAGATCAAGTCTTTTGGAAACACATCCTGAGATTAAGATTTGGGGAGGAGCCATCTAAGATGAAAGATTCAAACCAGGATCCACGGGCTCAGATTGTCATTTGGCCCCCTTTCTAGTGCCAAATGTGTTGACAATGTTGGATCATCTACCAACACTAAGGGGTCTCCCAGATATGAAGTCCCAATTAGACCTCACACAGATTGGGACAGGATCCCCATCCAAATACTAACCTAGCTGCCCTTGTATGTGTGTTTTTCTCTTGGATATCAAATACAAAGAAAAGTGTGAGATTGAGTGTAGTATGTTAGAAGATTGAGGACAAAATCAACTCTCTAATGATAACTTACAAAACATTATATAATAATACAACAACAACATCATGAGGAACAACATGCCTTAAGGAGGC
This sequence comes from Pinus taeda, assembly GCA_000404065.3. Classification (NCBI taxonomy): domain Eukaryota; kingdom Viridiplantae; phylum Streptophyta; class Pinopsida; order Pinales; family Pinaceae; genus Pinus; species Pinus taeda. The sequence continues at coordinate 11,364 of APFE031330624.1, read as the reverse complement.
ATCATACAAATTAAACTAACTAAGACATACATAAAGGGAAAGTGCTAGCAATCAACTCCAAATAGTTCACAACCAACTGCTAACATTAACATTTGAATTAAGGTAAAATATTCAAAGCCAACACACAAGCTACATGAAAATGAATTAGTTCATAAACATGTAACCAACGTGTAAACCACATCCATACATAATTGAAATACCAGATAATCAATCTAACAACGGAGGAATGCACGGGAATCAATGCATGAACAAAAAAGCTTCTCATTAATACTACCACCCATTCAAATACATGTACAACAAGCTCGTCAAAACCTAATAGTGGGATGAGAGTAGTTCATATCATCTTCATAACATAGCACTAGCCTCACAATCCTTCTACCTATAGGCTACCAAGAGTGACTGCTTTCAACTCCTCAAGCACAAGATAGAAATCCTACAACTAACCTAGCTTAAGTGTTAAAAGTCCATTTGCATGAGGCACGAGGTTACATTTATAGAAATGAGGAGGGTGAATTTTCACTTTCACCTATGACATTTGGATTTCCCTCATGACCTTTCGACTTCCAATTGACTCTTGAGCTTCTTTAATACATTTAGAATTTCGATATGCCTCTTAGATTCCCATGTGACCTCGCGCACTCGCTTTTGTCCTTTTCCATGATTTCCATTAATGACAAAATTAATATTTTACAATATCAGAATTTGAAAGTCAATGAAATTTCTTGTAGAAACTATTAGTCATTAAAAGTCTTGATGATTTATTGGCTACACCCTTGGGTCGCCTTTGCCACCAATTTACTCAGGCATTCACACAAATGACACACATGTGATTCCTCAATTTCAGTCCTGCAAACACACACAACCATTAATTAAACATCAAGACAAATGCATTGTAATGAAACAAGAAAGAAATATCACACATAATAATCAGTAAGAATCCATAGCCCTAAGATTTATGTGTTAATATGGCTTGGCTCAACCTTTATTTTATCGCTAGTGATGATGATCCTCTTATCGCAATTGTAATATAACTTATGTTGTGTTATATTCATGTGCCCTCATATATCCTCCTATGCAAATTTAGTCTTTCATGCTTTCATTTGACTGAATTTTCAAAGCCACGTATATTATTAAATCCTTTTAAGCTGCATTTTAATATCCTTCCAATGCACATTCAATAGGTTCTTTAATCACACCAACACTATATTGATTGTGTACGTTGTAGGCATAGTTTCTATGTGAGCTTAACAACGCACCTCTAATGATCGGTCTCCATCGCGCTTCATTTCTTTATTGCAATTGTTCCTTGTATTGAGTGAGCATAGCACCAATTCCATTGTCCCATTATTACTTTCCACATATGTATTCTTTGGATTGTTTGACTTTAGTTCAACGCATTATTTGTGCCATGGGATTATGTATTGTATCCTTCGTAATACTCCTTCTTTTCCCAACACGATGACATTATCTCTTTTATTGTAGGCACATATGCATCGTAACCTTTCTCATAAATTTTCAATGAAATGAAATAATATTTTAAGGTCCATGAGACTAAAAATGCTCTATGAGACCATTAGTTCCCTATTTTTCTCTTTTTGCAATTTAATCCTTTTCCGATTCAAATTGATGATAAGCTGGCCCAACCTTCCAACAATCCCCTTGCTAAAAAGACAATGTCAAGAAACTAATGCTAACATGTTCTCATAACTTCCTCTGATGTCTTTGAATGCATCACATTCCAAAATGAAATGTTTTACCGATTCCACTACCCTAGCCATGCAAAATGTACACACTTGTTCTTCCCAAGCTTCTTTAGGCCTTTTTTCGCTGTCCTATTTCACACTGAAGTTGATGCGATTTGGTCCTTAATTGAGTACTAAGAACCTTTTCCCTCCACAAAATGCTAGCTCCAATGAACTCATTTTGTTGTAGATCACACATAGGGTTGAATCCCTCAATGTAGCACTTCTTCTTTCTACCCAACTCTTTTCCCCATACCTTTTTACGAAACTTCTCCATAACAATTTTTTTTATCTCCTTGTTATTTTTGGGATAGGCATTGAGGTAGATATTCCATTTTTGTATCCATATGTAGTTTTGTTTCATCCATGTTTTCTTTCTTTCACTCATGCCTTCATTGAAAATAACATTAGGCTATCTATCTACTCTCATTTTCTCAAATTTTTGTAGATATCTTATGAGCCGCACCATAGCAATTTCTTCAATGGGAGTTTCTCTTGTTTCACTCAACATTATATCACAAGGTACTGAGCTTTTTATTTTGAACTTGCTCATGATCAAGCGTTTTTGGATTTTCTCAATTTGTTTCCATTATGAGACGGGGGTGTTGCTAGCCCACAACTCACACCCATATAGCATCAATGGACAAACTAGGAGTCCAAAAATCACTTTAATCATTTTCCAATCCCATAATTCTACCTCTCTACATTTGTTTTGAAGAGCATATAATGCTTTCCACCCTCCTAAAATTCTCTTCTTTCTGCAGTCCTCCCAATTGAGTTTGTTGTTGAAATCAATCCCAAGGTACTTGTACTCATTTACTTCTTCAAGAATGTTGTCTTCAAAGAAGAAATTATGATGGATATGCTTCCTTTTATTAGAGAAAATAATTATTTTGATCTTGCTGGTATTGACTTGCATCCCCACTGCTCTACAAAAATGCTTAAGGGCATATAAGTGCATTTGCAATCCATGGGCTGATTTAGAAATCAATACAATATCATCAGCATATAAAAGAAGCTTGATCACAAACTCCCCCAACCGAACACCATCTCCACCTTATAGATTTAACCACTCTTCTAATTTATCAATATATAAACCAAAAAGAGTATGGGATAAAGGGCAACCTTGCTTGACTCCAATGTGACTTCTAAAGCTTTCTGAAATACTTGCCGAGGTTCTAATTTTGACTTTCAACTCTTCATAAAGTTATGGATAAAAACTCTATAATGCACAGGAATTTCAAGTTCTTCCATTCTATGCCACAAATTATCTCTAGGGACTGTGCCAAATGCTTTTTTGAAGTCAACAAAGCAACAAAATACTTCTTCTTTGTCCTCCCAAACCTTTTCAACAATGTGTCTCAACGTGATACCATGATCCACTGTAGAATGCTTTGGTTTAAATCCCTCTTGTCCTCTTGCCCTCTTTTCTTTTACTTCTTCCCACTTACTGATTATGTTTTCTACCATGCTGCCGAAAAGCTTTACAAACAAAGGATTGATCATAATTGTTCTATAGTTGGATGTATTATTAATGTCTCCACTTTTAAAAAGGGGTATTGCTAAGCTAGTTGTCCAGTCTCTTGGGAATCCTTGCTTAATGATGTTGTTGAATATTTCCATGATGTGCGGTGCAAGAGAGTTCATTCCCCATTTTAGATACTCTGCTTGACATTCAACCAAGTCCTTTGCCTTTCCTATTTTCATCTTCTTAATTCCATTCTCCACCTCCTGTAACATGAAGAGCTTTGAAGTTGTGTTGATCCTGGGGGGGGCTCCGCCTCAAATTCTTTCTCATAGAGTTGCCTTGCATATTCAAACCATTGATTAGCTGTAATATTATTTTCAATTTGCTTCTTCCTTGGTTGTAGTGCCTTCCAGAAAAGCTTTGGATTATTCTTGCTTAAATATATTAACTCTTCTCTCCTTGTTTGCATTAACTCATTTTTTTTCATTTTTAGTATCTGGTTGTATAACTTTACATTCATCTTCTCCTTTCCTGCCTTTTTCAAGGTTCTCCTTGCCATTTTACATTCCTCATCAAACTAAGCATTTACAGGAAAACAATTTGATTTTGATTTCCTATTTTTTTTCTCTTTTGCACTTCTCAAGTTCACTTTGAATTATATTTGTTAACTCATAACTGTTGAAGCTCTTGAAACCAATTTTCTCCTTCTGAATTAATCTCTCTAACATTATCTTGAAGATAGTACAATTTTCTTTTGTTAGAAGAATTTTTCCCCTTAATAGTGATTGCCGAGAGAATTTGGTTTTCCTCTTATGCTGCCTTTCTTCTAACCATGGTAACCTTATATAAATTGGGTTATGGTCTGATTTTAAGTCCCAAATATGGTCTCCAATATTAACTTCTTCTATCTTTTCTATCAAGCTTTGTGAACACATCACATTGTCAACAAAACTTGCACCATTGTATGTGTTGAAAGTGAAGTTTGCAAACCTTTTCCATCTATCTAGACCATTGCGAATAATTAAGTTGAAATCCCCACACAATGTAAGAAACTCCTTTCCAAAATGATTGCTAACTTTGTCAGATTTTGAACATCTCACCCATTGGGGATTTTCCTCTTCAGTGATCTAATATGATTGTTATCCTCTTTGAAACAAAGAATGCTAGCTTGATTATTTGTTGTTCTAGCATTTAAATCTCCCACTAAAAGAACTTCTCCCTACTAAGAGTACACGACAATATCTTGTTTTAAAGTTGCATATGGATCCTTGTTTTCAAGCCCATTATTTTTTTAAGTTTTTGAGACTTGAGGGGCAAAATAACATGCTGCAATTCTTATGTGATTCTCATTCTCTGATATTTTCAACCATAAATATTGTTTATTTGCGTCTTATTTATCAACTGAATGTGACGACCTTCTTTTTCTTTCACTAAAACTAGTATTCCCCCATACCCTTTGCCATTTCCTGCTACCTTGTTCCAAATTGCTAAGTTCAAATAACCGTCAAACATAGGAGTTTTGCAATCATCATTCTCATGAGCTTCCTTGAGACAAATTATGTCTCTACCTTCTATAATAGGCACTAACCCAGGTCCCCTCCTCCAAGGGTAACCTCTACAATTTCAACAAAGTAAACTTAGGTAGTCCTGGGTAGGATTTGACTGCTACGCAGTTTGGCACATAAGACTCAAATTTGAGTCTTCACCCCTTTTCATCCATGTTGCTCTTATTGTTTTCATCCCTATTATCGAATTCTCTGTTTTTTCTTTACCACCAACTTGCTTCCCTATTTTGCCCGAAGGCCCAAACATTGCAATAACGACTTTACCATTGTACAACCATGCCCTTTTCCCTTCATTTCTTGTTGTTCTAATTTTTTCCACTTCATCCCCTCTCTCCTCTTGTTGTTTTTTGGCTAAATCTTCATCGAGGAAGAAGTGTGAGCCTTTCAAGAGTTTCATTTTGCCCAAAAGATGGTGTTTGTCTTGTACGCTTTCCATGGTGACTTTTATGGGTGGAGGCCTCTCTTCACATATCCTCCCAACCCTTCTTGCTTGGAAAATTTTCCCTTTCCAATGTAGTTTCTCTTTTAGAAAATCTCTTGTCAAATTGAGAGTACTTTCGTTCTTCCCATAATCTTTTATTCCCCTGATAATAAAGTTTGTTTCCCTATCCTTTCTTTCTTTGTGTTCTATTTCCTGTGCTCTATGAGCACTTTCATCTTCTTCTTCCTCTATCCTCATGTAACCATTAGCGTCTTCAGCTCTAGATTTGATTTCTTTTGGACTATCTTTCCCAATGCTCTTTTTTGTCTTCTCTTTGGAAATGTATGTTTGTTGATATACTTGTGTATCTACCTGAGTTTGTTTAGAAATTATCACATTCATGTTTGTTGTTATTAATTATTTTAGGCTTGGCCACGTTGTCCTCATGTGTTTCCATTCTTGTTTTCCTGTCTCTAGAGCCTCTTGTAACATTGTTACCTTTTCTTTTAAAATTCTATTACCTTCCATTAGAAATTGGTTTGCAATTGTGATCTCTGAAATTCTATGGTCTCTTTCCTATTCTTTGGCTTCCAAAATCTCCAGCCTTGTCATAGCCTTCATTAATTCTTGGACATATAGATCTGATGACCAAGTAAGAGGTGTAGATGTGGGATTGTAAATGATTGGTCCTTCCTTATTTTTGTTGCTCTTATTTAGTTTCATTCTCTGGAATGATTTTCTTCTCATTTGTTCCCATTTAAAGCGAGCAAGCCTACGCCCTAAATGCCCCGATATTGCTTTGCATTTACCCAAATCCACTTTCCTGTTTTCTCTGTTGAAGCAATTTTGGCTTGACCCAAATGAATTGTTTCCACAAAACCTAATATTTCCTTGTCATTTTTAACATTTTTAACATTTACTTGATGTACTAGCTGCTTCTAGGAGCTTTTTTGATCAATTGTTGTAGCAAGTTTATGAATACTCCTTGCAAGTTGGGAATAAGATAAAGGCTTCCTCTTATGCTTGGCTGGAAAGATATTATTTTTGACATGAGTTAAAACCTTGGCAGGTGAATCATTATCGCTTTGGATATGCGGAATGAAGCCACCAAGCTTCCCGATTTTCTGATCTGCCTGTCCGTCTTTTCCCAAAGTGGAAGAAGGCAAAGTAGTTTCTGCCTTGCCTATGCTTTGGCCCGCCGTCATGAGATCTGAATTAATGAGGTCCATCAATGTCATTCCTACCTCCAGATCCAGACCTTTTGCCATGCTACCTGTAGCTTCTTCTGGTATTCCATTGCCCATCATGAGCGCCTGTTGGTTCTTCATGCCTGATCTTTATCTCAATGTCAACTCTCTCCTCGAGTCAGAAATCCAATCCCTTCCTCTATTTCCTGTACTTCTTAGCTCCCTCTCCCTGTATTTGAACCTTTACTCCCACTCGAAAAAAACCCAATACACAAGCACCCGCTCTTGAATGAAGGTGCGAATGGTGGTTGTGTATTCAAAGCGACATAAATTGTTGAAGCTGTGGACTATGTAGGTATCCTCAATGTTATTCATGCTCCGCTAATCTTCTCACCGTAGAGGATAACCATAACCTGGCTCGACAAATTTTGCTTGGAAAGTTACAGGCGCTTGATATCTGTGGAGCCCTGCAGTTCATCGCCTATTGTTTCCCTTCATGGGTACTATTTATACAACCTTCAAATGGTTTCTATAGCTTCAAATGACTCATGCAATGATTATATTGCCTTCTCACAAGTTCCTTGAACTGTTTAACTTGCCATGTGTCATAGCATCTTTCGTTACACTTATACTCTATGAGGTGAGGCATTATGTGACTATAATATTTTGGCAGTGTTTTGGCATTACTCTTACTCCTTTATATAGTCCCCTTGCTGACATGGTTATTCTTATGAGCCTTGCCATCATATAAAGAATATCATCGTCCATAAAATCTTGCATAATCCCCAAAATTGTTCATTTGTGACCGTAGATTTCCTACATTCCAAGAATGGTGGTCTCGAAATCTCTGAATCCTCGATTCCCATGACCATTATAAGGGGCACATTCCCACTGTGTTGTCCATTCCCTGTATTATCAAATCGATACCTGTTATCATGAGGGAAAATGCATGTTTCCATTATGGCACTTTTTCTTCTTGGAAAGATGGATTAGTCTCAAATATGTGAGGGTAACAATGTAAACTGTCAAATAGGAATTGTGAACTCAAAACGAGAACTCTAGCCAAAAATCATGAAAAACAGCGTGAAAACAAAAACTGTTGATGTTGATTTTTTTATTTTTTATTTTGAGGTAAATTTTCAACATTTTAAAAAAATGGAAGTACAAGCCAATAAAAACCAAATTTTATTTGTGTGCAAAAAACACCCTTAGAACGAAAAGTGTTGATGTGGAATAACACCCTTAAATTTATTTATTTATTTATTGTTCAAGGTAAATTTTCAATATTTCTTAATAATGACGTTAAAGATAAAATATCGCAACATTGAATTTTTTTTTAAATTCCAACTATTTTCAAGTATGACATTAAAGATAATATATCACATATTTAAAAAACCTTAAAATTCCAACGATTTTCAGGCATGACATTAAAGATAAAATATCACATCTTTGAAAAACCTTAAAATTCCAACATTTTTCAGAGATGGTGTTAAAGAAAAAATACTTATCACTGTTTTCAACCATAACATTAAAGATAAAATATCATGACTTAGAAAAACCATAAAATTTTGACAAATTTTCAACCATGGAATTAAAAGTAAAGATCGTGACTATAAAAAACCTTAAGTTTTCAACATATTTCAACCATGACGTTTATGACTAAAGAAACTTTGAAAACGAACACCTAAATGAAAGAGTCATTGCACCAAGAGTATCTTCTTTTTTAAATGCTAAAAGTATAGTGGTTTTAAAATCTTAGTTTAAGACAACTTGACAAATTGCAACAAACATTTAAAAATCAACATCAAATTGACACGCGATGTAGACAAATTTGACCCATTGTAATGAAAACTTAAAGACCAACCATGAAATTGACACATTGTGGGGGCGAACTTGATCCATTATCACGAGAATTTTAAAATCAACTATCAAATTGACACATAATGAGATCGGGTTGTTAGTCGATGATTGACATGGAACATGCAGTGAAAAAAATTAATAAACAAAAAATGAAAAATACAAAACAAAAAAACAATAATAATAATAATAATAATAACAAGTAAATAAAAATATGTATTAGAACATAAAAAAAAATATGA
>APFE031330603.1:0-26957 GCA_000404065.3 Pinus taeda | reverse complement strand
CACATAAAACACATATACATAGATATTTTTCCCTGGATCCCAAAACCGGGACTACTAGCTTGATTTTTCATTATGTTCCTTTCAATGTTACAATACATATTTATACATGTCGAAGCATCCAATACCATGGACCAAAAACCATCACGTCCAAAACCATGGACCAAAAACCATTGCATCCAAAACCATGTGTGAAAAACATGCATAAAACCATAGGTGGGTCCGCCCAACCTAACATAGGGTCGAAAACCAAAATTTTTTGGGGCATTGCCCTGGACCCCATAGAGTGGGGTTACCTGCACCTTTCAAACCCCTTGTGACCCCCTGGCTACACAATCGGCACAACGAAGGGGGGGTGAACCTCTAACCCCCTGATCAACTACGTGGGCTAGTCATGGAAAGAATATAACACAACACAATAATGAGAAACTGGTGTATTAACTCGATAGCGAAGTGAAAGGTTCGGAGTAACTCCTTTTGAGTTTCCCATTCATTTGCGATGTAAGAAAGTTGCCACATCAAGATCTAACTTAGATACTAGTGATATCACTTGACATTTCCCTCCATTTACTTCACCACCAACTTCTACTCAATCCACATCTTCTCAACTGTCCATTCCTTCATCTAGTACTGCTACTAGTAGTACTAATCCAGTAGTAAGTTCTTCACCATGCACACCTACTTTTGGACCAACCTTCCCATTTTCCCAGTCTCCAACTCAAGTCATGGCCAACCAACCTGCTCAACCTTGGGCAAATCCTAGTGTTGTACTGGTTGCTAATCCAAGTGCTCTCCCAACAAACCCAGAAAAATGGCTCCCTAAGTATAATCCTGATGATGGTCTTCCTGCTCAAGAACATCTAAATAACTTTATGTTAGACATGAATCTTAATGGAGCTTCACATGAAGATGTTGTAATCAGATTGTTTCCTTATACTTTCTAGGGATTCGTAGGATCTTGGTATTTTTCTCTTCCAGCAGGCTCAATAAGAAACTGGGATACTTTTGAAGAAATATTTCTTGAAACATTTGGTGATGACAGGGCTATAGAATCTTTAATCAATGATCTTTCCAACCTAAAAGAAAATTCAGATGAAACGATCAAAGACTTCAACTACATATTTAACAAGTTACTAAACAAAATTGCAGCTGCCTCCAAACTTGTAGTAGATGTACAAATAGAGTGGTACATATCCTCTCTTCCTTCTAATATCACAATTTTTGTAGATAGATCCAATAAGGTTACCCTTGTAGAAAACATTAAAGAAGATTTGTCTCTAGAAAGAAGAATTATTGCCTTAGAAAAGAGGTCACAGATAGAAGAAAGGAAATCAAAGAAAGGAAAATTCAAGAAAGATTCAAAACAGAAAGCTCCAAAGGACCCTTTTGACCTTGAAGGCCTTCAAAAGTTGTTAAAAACCATGTCAAATGAAATGGTTGAAATCAAGAAACAGGTTGCAGAATCATTTGCTCCCAAGAAACATTTTCACTCATTTAAGAGAAATCCTTCTTCTACATCCCAACCACCAAATACTATTTCAAATGCTGAATCCGATCAAGAACTGGAAGAAGACTCACCAACCGAACAAGAATCGAAAACTGAAGAAGAAGTTGAGTTAAATGGAATGTGGGACTTTATTCTTCCAACTGAAGAGGAAGCACAAGCTATGCCAGTAACTACAATAATTAAAATCTCTCTTGATACATCTAAAACAATTCAAAAACAGAAAGTTGCTACTCCTGTAAAGGAGAAGATAGTAAGTAAGAAATCTAAGACTACTCAAACCGATTCTATTCCATTAAATCCTCAAACTGCTTCCAAAACTTGAGTAATCTCGGATATACTGGAATACAACATAGTCGAAGATATGAGAAAGACAAGAGAAAATATTTCATTGCATGAATTGACTAAACTCAAACAGCAGCAAAAAATATTGTTTAGAGAGTTAAAATCAGTTCTTGTAGCTCCTTCACCATCTGATATAGTTCCTCAAGCTACTAATGATATGGGTAAGCCTCCTGCATCTTCAAACAAAGTGAATCCCACAGAACTAGTTCTGATAGGTGATAGACCTATTTCTCATACTCCAATTCTTATTACTTATGATATTTTCAAGAGAAATGTCCATAATTTCCTTGTTGATTCAAGAGCCTCTTCAAACATCATGCCAAGAACTGTGTGCACCAAATTAAATATTACACCTCAAAAATCTGTTGTACACATAGTTCAACTGGATAGGACCAAAGTAGAGGTACTCGGAGAAATGATATCAGTTTCAATCAGGCTTTCCTCTAATTCAAAGGTTTCATAATAATTGATATTCTAGTGGATGATATCCCTGAATTTTATGGATTAATTTTAATTAGGGATTGGTCTGAAAAGTTACACATATACTTTACAACTGATTAGTCTCACATGTGGTTTCCACACAATGGTAAGCCTAACCAAATCAGAGTAGAGCATGAGAAATTCATGAAGTAAATAGTCATTGATCTCGAGGGAAACAATGAGCCAATAGCTTTGACCAATAACATTATCAAAACTACTTAGTTGAATCATTCTTGGGATCCTTCAACGCACAAAGATCTCCCTTTCCAGATAATGTTGTAGTATCTCAGATATAAATTTTTTCACAAACAAAGCTTCCAAGTGCATAGATGTAGTTGATAAATTTGTAGATAATTCATTAATCTGGATTCTTTATTTTGATGGTTCCAAGTCTGAAGATGGTGCAGGTGTTGGGTGTATCCTAATCAGCCCACAAGGAGAGAAAACCATGTTATCTTATAGGCTTGAATTTCAATGCACTAACAACACTGCGGAATATGAAGCATTGATTCAAGGGTTGTACAAAGTTATTGGCCTTAATGTCAAGTATTTTCAAGTATATCCAGACTCTAAAATAGTCATAATAGGTAATAAATGCAATCCATTGTGTGTCTGGGCATCTCAAACATTATCAATCCCTAGCCCATAATCTTTCTTCTCACTTTACTGCTTTCAACATTTCTTCAGTCCCCAGATTAAAAAATGCAAGTGTTGACTTCCTTGCCAATGTAGCATCTAAGCTTATATCTCGAGAAGAATTTAGTCTAGATAGATTTTCTATAGAGTTAGTTTTTAGACCATCCATTCCTAATAATGTAACAAATTGGAGAGTGTTTAATAATGATGTTGATATAATCGATTTCCTTGCATCAGAAGCATATTATGAGGAACAAATCATAGATGAATATGAACATGACTTGAAAATCAACCATAAACAAGATCAAAACCCAATTCCAAAACCTGTAGTCAAAATGGAAGATCTCTATGATTTGAAAGAAAGATTTAAGAAGATTACCAACTCCAAGAATCAGAGTTCTACTTTTAGATTTGAAGTGGTAAACCTAGGCACAACTGAAAAACCACAAGATGCCAACCTAGTTCTTGGTTTATCATCTGAAGAAAGGACATCATTCATCAAGTTTTTGAAAACATATAAAGGTGTCTTTTCCTGGGATTATTCAGATCTCAAGACCTATCGTACCTTTGTAATTCAACATACTATATCGATGACCTCTAATGAAAAACTAGTTCAACAGAAGCTCAGAAAGATTCATCCAAACCTTGAAATCCAAATCAAATCTGAATTGAACAAACTTATGAAAGAAAAGATAACCTTTCCCATTAGACACTCAAAATGGGTCTCAAATATGTTTCTCGTTAGGAAAAAGAATGTAGATATTAGGATTTGTATTGATTTTAGGAGCTTAAACAGATCTTGTCAAAAGGATAAATTTCCTTTGCCTACCATGGAGCAAAGATTTCAATCAGTTGCAGTTCCAAGTTAATGTCTTTTCTAGATGGATTTTCAGGATACAATCAGATTCTTGTACATCCAGATGACAAATTGAAGGCAACATTCAGGACCAATTGGGGGACATATGTTTATCAAAAAATTCCTTTTGGACTCATCATTGCAGGTGCTACATTTCAACATGCCATGGATATTTCTTGTAACGGTCTGGTTAATAAATCAGTTGTTATTTACCTAGATGACATCATAGTCTACTCTAGGAACAAAAACAATCATTTGAATGACCTAAATCATATCTTTGAAAGATGCAAGTAATATGGCATTTCTTTGAATCCCAAAAAGTCATACTTTGCTTTAGCAGAAGGCAGGCTTCTTAGATTCATAGTGTCCAAGAAAGGAATTTATATTGATCCCAATAGAATTCAAGAAATCGAAAAGATTCCTATCCCACATAACAAAAATACCATGCAATCATTCCTATGCCAGATAATTTTGTAAAAATATTTGTTCCATATTTCTCACAAATTGTTCTACCCCTTCAATCAATGATAAGAAAGAATGCAGTCTTCAAATGGGGTAAAGATGAAAGAGAGTCATTTGAGTTAATAAAAAAATCCATTATCAATGCTCGTCCTTTAACAACTCCAAAATTTCTCAAACCTTTTGTGTTGTACTCATTTTCATCTGATACATCATATGCAACAGCGTTAACATAGTTGAACAATCAAAACATCAAGGCGCCTATCTCTTTTTTCAGTTCCAATTTACAAGGTGTCAAGTTAAACTACTTAACTATTGAGAAACAAGATTTTTCTATCCTTAAAACCTTGAAACATTTCAGACCTTCTCCTCAAAACTCATACAAAAATAGTAGTACCATACCTTGCAGTAAGGCAATTTTTCATTCAAAGAGAAGGGGAGACAAGAGGGAATTGGGTCACTGCACTTCAAGAGTACGATGTAGAAATACAACCAACAAAAATTGTTAGGGGCCAAGGTTTTTGCAGGATGTTAACTGGAGCTTCCCACTTATCAACAAAAAAATACCAAGGTAATGATGTGAAAATATCAGAGGTAAGCCTCAACGATGCACAATCACAATATGTTGATTTGAAGTTTTATTTAAAGAATTGATATGATCCTATGCATCTTAATTACAAAACAAAACATGCTTTAAGGTTGAAATCAAATCAGTATGAATTAATTGATGATGTATTATTGATAAAAAAATTATGATTTAGTATTATTAAGATTCCTAGAGAAACCTAAAGCTAAAAAGGTTATGTAGGAGTTATATGATGGACCAGCTGGAGGTCATTTCAGAGGAAACACCACATCTCCCAAAATCCTTCATGCAGGTTATTATTGGCCAACACTATTTAAGGATGTGTATGACTATGCAAGAAAATGCAAAACTTGTCAAACTGTAGCTGGAAGAGAAACGAAACCAGCATTCCCTTTACAACCAGTGAATATCCGACAACGATTTGAACAATGGGGATTAGATATAATTGGTGAGACTGTTCCTAACTCTTCCAAGCAACACAAGTACATCCTTACAACTTCTTATTATTTCACGAAATGGGTAGAAAGTATACCACTAAAAGTAGCTAATACAAACATCTTACAGACTTTATTGATTAGTACATAATCACCAAGTTTGTGTTACCTATAGCTTTAATGTTTGATAATGCATCTTATTTTTTTGGAAATACTATGGTAGAATTTGCCTTAAAAAGAGGTTTCAAATTTAAGTATTCAGCCAACTATTATCCACAAGGTAATGGATTCGCCGAATCAACAAACAAAAGCCCTATTAGAATCATCAAACAGACTATAGACCAAAATAATAGGAATTGGCACAAAGCATTGACATTTTCTCTCTGGGCAGATAGAATAACATAGAAGGCCTCAATTGTATCTTCTACTTTTTCTTTATTTTATGGAAAAGAAGAAGTTCTCCCATAAACATAGCAATCCCATCTCTTGCCCTAGTGTAATTTATTAATGAAAATCCTTCCTCTTCTCTTCAAGCAAGACAATTTGAGATCCTTAAGCTTGAAGAAGAAAGAGAAAAAGCCAAAGCTACCCATTCCCATCATCAGCAATTGGTCAAAGCCTCCTTCGATACAATCTTTACCAGTCATAAAACCATTGAATTAGGTGATCTGAATTTGAAATGGGACAAAGCACACGAGGAAAAGTGAAAACACACCAAACTCCAAAGACTGTGGCTTGGACCATTCCAAATCATTGAGAAAATTGGTCCATCAACATTTCTTTTACAATATTTGTCAGGAAGAATTGATTCCTTGACCGTTAATGGGAAAATTTTGAAAAAATACTTTTCCTAGAAGACATTCTCTTCTTATTTTGTATCAAATTGTCTTTAGCATTCTTAGGAAAATAAAGGTTAAGTAGTATTACTTTTTGACCTCTTAAAATAAAGTCTCTGATAAGTAAGAAAAGTTAAAGAAATAATTAGAGCATTTGAGTATTAAAGTTAACCTTATTTCTTTGGAAAATGTTGACCTTGATAAAAACACTTATTCTATGAACAAGTTCTTACCTTTATAAGGTATACATGTTTTGTTATCAGTCAAGACAAAAAATCTTTAACCTAGTAAGGACTTTCTACAGATGAGTATCTCGAAACTCTATTATTGTCATCCAAAACTCTTTAAAAGGACCAATGATTCACCCCATCTGATAAAATTTTTCTTTTGCAAAGTTTAATTTTGAAATATGAAAAACTTAAAAGATAATATGTCTCATTACGAGCTTGTTTACCATGATCATAAGGGAATAATTACACTGATATTACCAAAAACTACATATCAAAACAGGGTAATAGCCAATGATCTAATCAATCAAAGGACAAGGGGTCTCATCAAGAGCCAGCTTGTTCAGTCTAGTTACAACCAGTGAATGGCATTGTCATTATTGGGTTACCAAGCCTACACAATGTCTTTTAAGAAGCTTGAAAAGAAAAATTACATGAAAGGAAAAAACAAGGTCCAAATGAGAAAGAAAGCAAATGAATAACATTTCGAATTCTAAAGATTTCTTTGGATGCGACAATGAATTATTTTTGGTTAAAAGATAACGCTGCTAAGGTTATGAACCCCTGCTAACATCAGAGAATCTATCTTTGATAAATGAGTAAACAATAAAAACTAATCTATAGAAGGCACCTGCTTTATCTCTTTAAATCTTAGTATTGACTGATGCAAACATTTGTATTTTTATAACTACAAAAGTAAAGTAGTTGAGTAAATATATTGTGTAAGTGATTATGATATCAGAGAAATTTTGTTTAGTTTATAACTCATGTAATTATTATTCTTATAACTCTTCTAATTTTGAATGTTTTAGAAATTTCAAAAAACTGTCAAAGGTAATTGGTCCGTCCAGGGAATCGCCAATTATTGTGCTATTCAACAACCCCCCCATTTGTTAAAATAATAACTAATTTTCTATTAATAAATGGGGACCATTAAAAAATCCTTCCAAAAAATAAATTTAGCAGTTAGGCATTTTCTTGTTAATTTTTTGAAATAAATCAAGATATCAAGACAAAACCCTTTGAAAGCTAGCAAATGCTCACCTTTTTCGCAGGTCGCGGGACCAAGCATGACAAAATCCTTGTTAACAAACAAAACTCGCGAAAATCAATCGAAAGGGATTACCGCGCTTAACCTATATGTTATTAGGATTTTTTATTTAAACTAAGTCCTAAGGCATTTCTTATTAAAATAAGGCTCGCATTGCATATCGCCACTTACAAAGGGCACACCCTCACAAAGTATCTTTAACCATGTGAAATGTGATATTTCGATGACACTATCAGCCTTATCGCTTTGCATTAGAAATACTTAAGAAAGGTCTGAAACCTTACCAACCATGTGATATTGCGAAATGTGACAGAAGTCTTGACCCGATTGAAAACTATGTTATAAAATAACACTTAAGTCCGCTGCACAATAAAAAGGGCTTTATAAAGAAAATCCTATCAAGAAAGCTACACTTTAAACACTATAAGGAACGACCCACATCTTGTATCCCATAGAAACCAAAGGAACTTTAAAGAAAGTGCACACACAAAATGTGATAATGTGATTTGTGATATTGCATCGTAATCGCAAAATTGACATTATCACAGCTAAAGCTCTCCACCCTAAAAAGTTTCTTTCCTGACTTATGATGCAAAACATTAATGAGAAATAAAGCTAGAGAGAAGGAACCATTAGTGGGCATTCACTATGGGTTAATGGCATTTACATTTGAAAAATGGCTCGACATGATACGATATCTTCTCACCTATGTTTAATTAAAACTCCTTTCTTGTAACCTTTTCAAGGTTATCTATATCATTCATTCTTATTTTTCAATTTTACTTGTGTCTATCCAACAGTTTATGCTTTGCTCCATTTTTAGGAAAAATCCTTAGCAAGAGTCGTTGGGAGCAATGGTAAATAGGGGAAAGGCAACCGCGTCTGAAAAGTCAGAAATAATCCCTCTATTCTTTGATACTACGTGCAATAGAGATGGAGGAACCTCAACATGGGAAGCCATGTATGATTTATTAGAAGAAGAGAAACCAAGATGTTTGGTAAAAAAGGCCACAACCAATGTTAATATTTCCTCTGATGCCTCTTTTTTCACAACAACATGTTCCTTTCTACACCGCATAACTGCAAGACCAAAGATAATTCCATATACAGATATGG
Organism: Pinus taeda; assembly: GCA_000404065.3. NCBI lineage: Eukaryota > Viridiplantae > Streptophyta > Pinopsida > Pinales > Pinaceae > Pinus > Pinus taeda. The sequence goes on along the minus strand of APFE031330603.1, from coordinate 18,430 downwards.
TTCAATGGATAATTGATATGGTGGATGTCTCAAACAGATAATTCAAGACTAACAAGTAGGAGGTTATGGGATCTTTTTCACTAGATAGTCTGAGGCTTATGTATAATTTACCAGAGCCACATAAGCTCTATAATAAAGAATTCCTTGAGAAATTTGGTAAGGAGAATGAAGACCTAGCAGACGTGACATGAACCCTGACAGAGAATGAAAGCAAGATCAAAAAGGATAAGACAGGTATGTATTCTACAACATCTATCTCTGCCCCTTGTAGTTTTTCAGCAACCATGCTATGTAGACTGTTCGGCAAGCCCGATAGTACCAAATTTTCCCCATAATGGCTACCATTTATAGAAGCAATTGTAAATGCAACAATAATGAATTGGGGCCAAATTTTTCCTGATAATTTGGCAAAATCCATTATGGAGTATAGGAGAAAGAGCATCCCTCTTCAAGGGTTTACCCACCATTTTTCATGAGTGCCTATGTAATGGATGCAATATTTTTTGTCTCCAAATTTCCTATCATGGGATGAAAGTGGACTGTGCAAGACCCACTTCCTATCCATGTGTATCATAAGAGTCTGTGGGAGTCTCAGTTTCACCCCATTTTTACAATATTTGTCAAGGATTTATGTTGCCTATCCATAAATAAGTCTGCAATAAAATCACCCCTAGGTTTTCCAAAGAAGTCGATGTAGGTTTTCTACCTGTTTCCAGATGGTTTGGGGAGGAGACATTTACATATATCAGAGTATTTGGGAGTATTTCTTCACCGCATGTCCTCCCATACTATGTCCTCGACAAGTTAATGGCCAGGGAGATAGCCTACGAAACATCAGGGGAAGGTGGGTTGAGCAAAAGATTGAAAGAACAGAAAAGGCCATTTGGCCTACATTTCCATTGCAATGTGGTGCATTTGCACTACATGATTTTGGACATGCATGCAAAGAGGCAGAGATTATGAAATATCTGAAATTAGCTACATTCCCAAGAAGGAACTATGACCCAAATGGTACTGCCAAGGACTTCACTACTATGGTGAAAGTGAAACCATTCATCCATGAGGAAGATGCCTTCTATGACCTATTCCTACAAAAAGAGACATTTTTAGAGGTAACACATATGGCATCACTACTTCTTCCCCCACATGATGTTGAAGCTTTCAGTTCATATAGAGAGAGGAGATTATTAAAGGTCCCATTAGACCTGCTACAGATTGAACCAATAAGGGAACCAAGTCTCATTGTAAGCTTGGAGGGAAAATCTAAAGAGAATTCCAATGAATATTCTGAAGCAAAGACCCGAGAGAGATCTAATCATGAGTCAAAGCATTCAGAGTAGTAGTCTCAAAATGGGGGCAATAAAAATAAAGAGTCTGAAAGGGACACAACCAGAACTACAGAGAAAACACTTGAGTAGCCCTTGGCAAAGAAATAGGCTGAAATTCACTCTACTTCCACTCAATCAACAAATCCCCAAGTTATTGATTTAGAAAAATAATGGGAGAATTTTAACAAGAATCTCCACATAGAGGAACAAACATCTGATATACACACTCTCCAACACAAATCAAATCAAGAAATAACAATGGAGAAAACTGTAGTTACTCAGGATGTGGAGCTCATTCATGCTACCCCCACTTCAGAAATTATTTTGATAATTGAGGAAATTCCTCCTTTAGATGTGTTTTATAGCCCTACCCACAAACCTGTCGTTAAAAGGTAGAGGAAGAAAAGAAAGTTAGATACTGCAGTGATTACCACTCTTGACAGTGAACCAATGGACATTGTCTGAAAAGACTTGCCCATGGACCCATCTAAAAATATTACGAGATTGTCACAATTTGCAGGAGCCTATGCTATGGCAACTATCGATAAAGCAATAGAGGTCCAAATTCCACTTAGAGAAAAAGAACAAAATATTTTTCTATTGGAACAACAATTAGAGCAAGAGAAATCTAACCAACAAGCAAAGTTACAAGTAGCCAAGCTCTAGCAGGAATTTAAACAGATGCAAATACAACATCAAGTCAGCTTAGTGGAAATAAATGTGTAGATACAAGCTATGACAGGCAAGTATAAATACAATCCGTAGATCGATGAATTCATAAAAGAAGCACTCAGTATTAACTCCCAATTAATGCAGCAAAAGGAAGTTCTATGCTAGAAAATCTTGCAAACATGTCCTTATTGCGAGATCAGTGATAAAATAACAAGACAAGTTGTTAACATAAGGCTTGAGTATGATGAAATCCATGAAAGGATTCTTGACTTTATCACCTGGCAAGAATTAGAAGATGGGAGGAAGGTCGATCTACTAGAACTAGAGGAATCACATAAAGACATCTTATTCACAGACTAGGATTCTCAACTCAAGCAAGTAGAAAGGGGCAACGAAAGTTGCAACAACAATAGTAAACAACACCATTGAAGCCATCAATGAAAATATACATGGTGCTAACCTGGTTACAGAATCTGTACCAGGATTTCTTCCAAATGTAAAAAAATTAGAGCAACAGTGGAGACAGGAGGTAAAGGAAAAGGAGGAGGTGATCAGACAAATGAGCAAGCTAAACTAGGAAGCATATTGGAAATTCTTAGTCAAATAATATAGCTAGTGGATTACCTTGTGATGCTTAACTACCTCCAGTCAAAAAATGGTGCTAGCACTGACGGACACTATATTTGCTAGACAATTGAAATCTACGATCGAGAAACCGACACAGCTGAAACCAATGACATATATCTGTGATCCCAAAGATTGAATGCAAAGGAGTTAGGCACTTAGTTTTATTTCACATAAGCTAAAGAAGGTCGTTTAAACCTCCTAAGTTATTTTTGAAATAATATATTTTTAGGACCTATAGTTTAGTATTTAAACCATGCTCATGCATTTAGAGAAGGGTCCAAAATTTTATCAAAAACATTTGCAAAGAATTCACTTCTGTAAGTTTGTGAATGCCTTGATTAAGTTATGGAACATGGTCATTACTTTTGATTATCAAACTACTTTCCTTTCTTAATGCACTACTGTATGCTTGGAGAATAATTTGATTTGAAGAAAGGATTTGATCTATGTCATTAGTCAAATGAGAAGAACCTCACACATATGGCACTTTTATCTTGTATGATCATTTCTGTTTTGTTTAATTAGTGATAACATTTCGTTTTCACGAATTATATATGGAATATGTTCTTTCTGTTATGTGTTAATTGCACTACTGTATAATGCCTAGATGTAAGTGTTTATTCTAGAATATGATAATTTTTATATGCGATATAATTTATACATTTCTTTTACTAACTATTTAGTCAAAGAAATTATCTTTACATGTTATCATCTCTGTTTAATACATGAATAATCTTTAGTATCACATGTCAAACATATATCTTCTTAGATCACATATCGCTCAGAATACCCAGGTTTATATTAGATTAAGTTAGCTAGAGATTTGCATGTTAGAACATGTCATTTAGTTATCATTATTCTTATTCAAATCACTTGAAAACCACCCACTCTCATTTTCAAACCCACTATGGGAAACTGATCCCATCATCCCATTTCAGAGCCACCACTTCAAACAGAAAAGGAGACATCTGTAAGATTTGAACTGGGTGGTTATCCCCCATGTTGGAGCAACAGAATTTTGAGGCTTTAGCATGTGCTTCAAAGGCCCCTGTCTAGTGACAGTGAACAACATTAAAAAAATCCTTGTAACACTTGAGGGAGTCCCCTTTGGTTCGAGAGCTAGCTTGAAACTAAAGTTTAATCAAGTTGGTTTCTCAGCACAGTTTCTGATCCAAATTGGATCCTAGAACACTCTCTAAGTTTTCATGAACGCTTTAAAAATCATGCCAAAGCTGCAAAGTCTTATAAATATCAAGCTTATTAGAGATATCCTCATAATAGTTGCAATTTTTGATCAGCACAGAGCAACGAGGACCCTCGATCAAGCGTGCAGACCGTCAGCCCATGGTAACATGCACTGCCACAAATTAGCAAAACCAGAGGCCAGTTCAAGAAACAAGGGTAGTTTCTAATATGCGATTAACGACAAGTCGCTAATTGCATATCAGAAGGAAAATCCTTGAGCACCCAGACTTGAAATAATGGTAAAATACAAAAAAATAGTGTTCTGATTCCGTTAGAAGCGGGGTCCCACAAAAGCGAGCAGAATATCGGAAGGGCTTTGAGTGGTAAGCGGTTTCAACCGAGTCCCGCTCGATGCCGCACAATGGGTGCCACGTGTCCAACAGAAGAGAGAGAAAACCGCTCACATTGGACGGGTAAACATCATGTGACTTAGCCGCCCGATATGAATGATGACCGTAGGATCTACGACCCCCAGATCAACGATGGAGATGCGTTCTGATGGATGACCAGATTTGATGGGGTCAACAGGTAGAATTATACAGGATTTGAAGTCCGATATGGATGATGCATTGGTAGAAGTTCGTGTTTCGTGAGTATTCTTGGAGATTAACGAAATAAACGATCGTTTTGAAAATGTGCAAGAGAAATAATACTTAGTTTGTTGTGAAATAGGTGGCCACCTCCCTGTGAGGTGTTATACAGTGATGTTTAAGTAGAACAGAGGGATTCAAATAGACAAAAGTAGGGGAACTAGAAAGCCAGGAAGCAGAAATGAACAATCAAGAAGCAGATTAGCTTTAAAGCCACAAACTGACAGAGAGAAAGTAAGAAAGCTAAGAGCAGAGAGCAGAAAGAAGAAGCTGAGCTAACCTATAGAAGTAAAGGCAACATCGAGCTAGAGATAAGACAAAGCCAGAGAGGGTCAGAGACTTGGTGTACTCTAGAGAAGGCTTGAGAGGTTCAAGCAAACTCCTCTATATATGCCTGTCATGTATGAGTCTCAGATTGGGCTCCTACTACTGTGACCAATAGAGGTCAAGAGTTAGTAAGGAGAGTTTGTGTACTCTAGAGACTTGGGGGATCTAAGTACAGTCATGTTGATTTATATCTGTTGTGTGAGACTCAAATTGAGCTCACTGTTGTAAAAAATCTGCTTGAAAACATAATAGAGAGGCCTCCACTGAAGGCTGGACCAGGAGACGTAGCCCAGGAGTATTGCATGAACTCCTTATTAAACTTGTTTTGTTTATATGTGTTTCCTATTGTGTTTTCTTTAACTACTTTAGTGCTTGTGTATTTCGCAATCTTATCGATCCGTTGCATAAAATAACATAGGCACATCCATGCACATGAGTCTATAATACCTTATTCTTTTTCTGAGATCAAATCCAGATCAAGTAGTATCAGAGCATTAGGTTGCTAAGGTTAGACAAGCTTGTGCTGGTCTATTTATGAATGATAACTGGATCAAAGCTTAAACTAGGAGAAGGAGAATTGGCTGAATTTAACCCAAAAATTGGTAGAGTCTTCCTTACGTTGTTTCCTTTTTCCAACTGAGATTTTAATCTGGTAACTCCTTCTTTGTAGGCACATTCCCTTCTATCAATTAGATATTTTTGATCTCTAATTGTGTCTGTTAGATTTTTAAATTCTTCCTCTATTTGATTTCTTTCTCTTTCAACCATAAGTGAAAATTCATTTGTTTCACTGTCACATTCATTATCTTCAAATGAACAGAGAAATGTATCACCAGAGGACAATAAATTTGTACCTGGTAATTATTTTTCTTGTTCATTTTCATTATGAGGTGATTTTGAATCTGAAGAGTTTCTTCCACATAGTGGCCAATCGTCTCTCCCACTATCACAGTTACTTTGATATGTCTTCTTATTTTGAGGTGCTTTCTTCTTTTGCTTCTTTCCCATTGTTACTACGGATCTCCTTCAAGTGATCAAGATTTTGCCAAAGGAACTACTCTGATACCAATTGTTGGGAATAATACTAAGGGGGGGTGAATAAGTATTTACAAATCAATAAATTTTTCATTTCCATAGTCATATTTATGTATGCTACTTCAGTGAAGGGATCTCACATGTGCACACAATTGTTCTTAAGGCAACTAGTGCATATCCAGTGAACTTATGATTCAATTAATTCATCATATGTTGATCTTTAGTAAGTGCATCAATACTTTATTAAACATTAAACAATAACCATGTGAATTAATAATAGAATAAACCATCACACATAAGAAACACATGTGAACACTTCGATTTAAGGTGGAAACCCAATACAGGAGAAAATACACCTATTTTTGTTGTTTCTATCTTCTTTTAATATAAAGCATAATTTGTTTACAAGTACTGCTGTAGACTCATACCAGTATGCAGGCACCCACCTACATAAGGCTACAACCTTCTCTTGTTCTCCAACTTCTACTTGAAGGGAGCTACAACCCCCTAGCTCTTGTATTAGCCAATATATTTACTAGCACGTAGGCACCAACCTACAAAAGGCTCCAACCTTCGCTCATTCTCCAGCTGCTATTAGAAGGGAGCTCAAACCTCTTGGCTCTTGTACTGGCCAATATGATTACCAGTACATAAGTTTTAACCTACAGAAGGCTACGACCTTCTCTCTTCTTCCAAGGACCATGTTTCATTAATTTTCAAACTGGATATTCCTTATACACAAAAACACACTGTGAAGGCCACATTTCATCAAATTTTCATACTAGACCCATAAGTAACATTGAAGCTCAAAAACAATCATCATTGCAATACAATCATAAAATACATCTGCATCAACCAACCACTAAAACTTAATCATCAATCTCTGTATCAACCATAACTGAATCAATCAGTCATTGAAACCTCTGACACACTGAATCAAACAATCACTGAACCTTTGACACAATTGAATAAACCATTCACTCAAAACCCAATCGGCTATTACTTAATAAAAATTCAACCAATCAACTAGAACATATAGATCACTGTAACCAATACACATATTTGAACCCAAAACACTGCATCAACAACTAGAACCAACTGTAACCTCAAAAGTCACGTGTTAGAATGTATGCACTCCTTTAATCCAACTTGCATGTATACGCTACTTCCTTTAGCCCAACCTGCGTATACCTCTAAAGATACTGAGTCATAAAACATCTAAACCACAAACTCTAGCAATCAGTTACATTTTGAATATCTACTGTCATACTACAGATTTCTAAATAGATAGCAACAAGGATCACCCTTCTTTCTTGAATAAATCAATCAACCAGATTCAATCTCCTTATACAATCAATTTTACTTTCAGATCTAATGAAGACATCATTGACAAATGATAGTAAAACAACAACACTAATTAGATAGATCATTCATCCCTGAACAACAAGCTTTTCTTCTGCATACGCTGCTTGGAAGTACCAAACTAGAGTGTATATGCACCTTCACCAAGGTGAACCAACATATAGATTTAGTCTAGATCAAGAAAAGCATCATAAACCCATAACATGCATATTTTATTTTAATCTAACATTAAATAAGATATTCATTACTTCTACTCTTAGCCCTTTGATCTTCTCCTCCTTATATATTTTTCAGCCTTCCTCAATACCTCAGACCAAAACAACACTTAGAGCCTGTGGTATTCTTGGATGAGATCAAATAACCATTACTCCACTCAATATTGTGGGCTAATACCATGGTATTGAACCCTGGTATTCTTTCACCTTAAGTTCCTTGATTTTTCATCCAATATGAGCTTTTTGCATACGTATACGCTCTTTTTGTACAATGAACCCATGTGTATACACTCGTTTTGTACAATGAACCCATGTATACAACTTAACATACCTAAAAACATCATTTTTCTTCAACTTCTTGATTTTTATCTGTAATCCTTTTTTCCAATATCCCGTTCTTCTATACCATTGCCCTGTTACCTCTGAATTGACCTGTTATAATGTGATTTTCCATCATACATGACTTCTAAACTAATTTATCTGAATTTCCCTACATTTTGTCACATCTGTAAACACAACTGCCACACATTCTATCACATCTTGTTTGTACTTTATCAATTAGTTCATTCATCAAATATCAAGGGAAACACACACTAACAATCTCCCTGTATCAAACCTTTAACCATTATTTTCTTCCATCATTTTGTCACCTTTGTTCCATCATCACCTCTGATCTATCTTGTAGATTCATCTAGTTTCCATATCCTTGTTTTGCTACAAGTGGGTTGCCATCAAGTACAACACATGTGTCATAATGCCAACAATATTCCCCTTCGAACTTGATGGCAACCATATTGGTGTTGATTACTTCAAGTTGTAGAAAATCTTAGATGTATCAAGTAACACGAAGATACTCTCCCCCTTTGACATCAAGGACAAAGGGCGGAACAAGATATTCTCTCCTTTTGAGATTAGGGGTCAAAGGGTTGATGAAAATGAAGACTTTCATATCTAAATAGTTGAATATGAACATTGATCATGCTCCCCCTAGGCACATGTTGAATTCTTTGATTAAACTTCCCCTTTGTACATGCATCATCTTCTTCAACCTAAAAAAGGCCGAGAAATTTTTCAAAACTCTGAATGTGTTTTTCAGTAGTGATGTTACTATATTCTCCATCAAACCTGGGAATTTATTTGTAGTAATTTTCAGGGAAATCATGGAGTATAGGAGGTAAGATGAGTGGCTTGTATCTATTTGGAATTTCACAAGGTGTAGGAGTATTTACAGAAGCTATAGGATTAGTTTTGATCTCTTGAGGCTAATGAAGTTGAAGATGGTCATCATAAGATTCAGAAGAAGGGTCTTGATCAAGATCAAAATTTGTATTCAAAATCTTCAAAGGAAAGGAATCCAGTGCAAGTCTAGGATCTTTTCTCAAATACAATATACTCTGGAAAACCTTCTTGACATTCTCAGGGAAAGAAAAGAAATAATTTACAATAAAGAACATGAAGTCTTGGATGAAAGTCCAATTTGAATACTTGGTCTTCCCATATTGTCCTTGCATTTTTCTATTGGTAAGTTTCATCCTCCATTGGAGTCTTTGAATTAAATTTGAAACTGATTTGGAGTTGCCATGAAGATTCTAAACCTTTGGATTCTTCAACACTAGAGTCACCAGGTGAAATATGCACAACCTTTCTTGTGTCTGACTATTATTCACCATCAACAAATTAGATTTCATCATTCTCGTTCTTTCCCAAGGAAGACATGATTTTTCATTCCCCGACAATGGCGCCAAAATGTTATCCTCCACAATGTCCCAGGCGGAGGAGGAGATCAACGGAGGTAACCTTAAATCGCTTTCGATTCAATAGCTAGCCCTACTAAACCAGAGAAGGATCTCTCTATGAATTCATATCCAATGAATGACTCGAATGGGAAACGATTTTAGGCTAGATATGTTGAGCTCAGGTAGGGTTTTGAAATTTTTAGGTTTTGATGCTAAACAATGGATGAAAACTAGGTAGCTAGGTCAAAGGCTCAAAGGATTATAACAACAAAGATATAGAGGAGCAAGGTAGTAATAACTTTGTGATGGATTTAGGATTTGTCAGTGTAGTGTAGTGTGTGAATAAGAAAAGGTCTTAATGAGCATGAGCACATGAATTCATTAAGAAAGGAAGAAAATTACACAAAATGATATTCCCATAAAAACAGAGCTTTATGCAAAGAATTATGCTTATAAACTTTAAGGAAAATCATTGAAGAAACAAGATATGGAAAGGAAAGATGTATATCGTCAAAATAAAATTAAAACAGAGAAAATACATCATCACAAACTCACTCCACATGAATTCGTAGATAGTAGTTGCAAATGCTCCTTTGATTTTCTGAATAAAATGTCCAAGTACAAGCTACACGTCTTGTCTCCTCTGATGTCCAATATGTTCTACTACTGAGAAAGTGATACATATAGGCCAAAATAACATCTCCTTTCTCTCAGGGGTTGAATGCATGAGTTTAGGAATTGATACATGAGGTGTTTCAACCAAAACCCTAAAGACTAGGGAGGTTTAAACAACTACTTCATTTAAACTTTGACTCAAACTACTCTCATTAATGAAGCACAAATTTACATTAAAAATACCTTAACAAGCCTTTTACCCATAATTACATCATAGTAACATCAATCAAATAATTACATCATCAAAATTTGAATCCACCTGAAAAAACCAAAGAAAAGTTGTCACAGGAAAAAACACAGCTAAATCAGCCCAAAACGCAACAAACTTGGAGAAAATACAACAAATTTGGGAGAAATGGTTTTTGAAGGCCTTCCTGAAGTCCAAATTATGATCTTGATGGCTCATTGAAAATTTGTGGATGTATGCTACATGATGGACTCTTCATGAGATGAAAAATATCACTTCTAGCCCCTCAAAAATTCATTCTCCTAGAGGTACTCTAAAAAACACAGTGTGTTCTTCAACCGGGTGGCAGAAATGTGGTTTTTAGGTGGTTTTTGGGCATTTTCACCTCTCATAACCCACAAAACGTATGCTTCCCTCTGGCCAAATGTGATGTATAAACCATGTCAAATCTATATATGTAAAAAAAAAAAAGTGATTTGGAGCTCCCTAACAAAAGTGCAGCGTGGAGCACACATCGTTTTTGTTTGCATGATTGTGTCAAAATGTGCAAAACATTCTAGGTTTTTTACAAAACTAGGGCTCAAAGATGGAGCCATATCGCTCTAACCATAAGGCTTTGTGGTAAATAAGAGAGGTTTGTGTTCTTTGGTATGTTATAAAGTAAAACATCCTCCAATGATCAAAAATCATTTCCCATTTGTTCAAAATTGAAGTTTTACATTGGTCACTTAAAATTGGAAAAGCATAGTATGCTCACAGCAAAATCACAGTGAAAAGTTTGGAGAGTGATTTATATGTCTTCCCAGAGAATTTTTGGGCTTCACTTTGTATGGTAGGAAATATAGGTATGTGTACAACACAATAGATTCATCAAGAACTACAAACACCTACTCCAAGACACCTAAAAATTCAATCTCCCAAGACTACTCCAAAAGTGCAACAACTCTCCTATGGAAACTATAGTTTGAGAATTTCTCCCAAATCATAACACCTATTCATACAATGATGGAGGATTTTTCTCTTTGGCCTATAATTGACAAAAAATTCATTTAGTTTTGTAAAATTCATCTATGTTTGGTTAGAAACATACTTTGAAGCAAAACTGTCCCTATGTGCAGCAAATGATTTGTCTCTTGGAATGATTTCTTGAGAAATGGTGAAGACATTATCTCTTATGTTGAATTTTGATAAAATATACTTATATGAAATCATTTTTTCATCTTTTTCTCAACAGTCTCTGAATCCATAGCTAACCCTAGCTCAATGGAAGGGGAATTTAGGATTTAATGTAGGGAAAAACAAGGGATTTGGACAATTTTTGAAATTGAGTGAAATGCAGGCGTTACGGGGTCTCTAAATTCTTGAGAAAATTTGGTGAGACAGGGAAACATGTTAGGGAGTAGGGAAAGTGGAATTGCAGGGAAAGGATGAGGGGAAGGGATCCAAAAGGGAGAAAAATAGTCCTAGCCTAGGAATGTAGGGTCTAGGCTAGGGTTTTGGGAAAAAGGGAGTAGATGAGGGATAGGGGTGTGGAAATGTGTCTATGGGGATATATTGAAGGTGGGGGGGGGTAATTGAGCTTAATTTTGAGGTTTTGTCTCAATAATTACACCAAAGAGACTACGAAACCAAGCAAACACTAGGAGAGGGAAATTTGATCTTTCCAAGCATGAACTGAACTGAAACAAGGTATAAGATGATCCACTTACTTGCCAATGATAGTATTGAACCTGAAATGATGATTTGGATTTCCTTGGAAATGTACAACTCTTTCTTTTGAATGTGGAATGAGAAAATGAACTTGTGTTTTTGTCTTTTATAACTTGTGGCAATGAAATTCTTCATAATGGTAGGGTGGCCCACCATGTGTTTTCACTTTTGCTTTGAAAACTATGTATCTTTGGAACATTTGAATGCATATTTAGAGAATCTGAACTTATTACATCATATTTTGAAATAAATTACACTTTGAAACAAAACCTTTGAGCAAATCCCTATCACTACTTCGTTTGCTAGTTTTATGAATGACATGACAGTTTTGATAACTAACCGTAATGACCTAATGGGGACACTGAGTTGAATGAAGACCACAGTGATTTTTCTGAGATGATGATGATGACCTTTCAGTTATGGCAAATTCAACTAAGTGATGGAAGTGACCAGAACATGAAAAATTTGAAGGAGCGGAAATATACCTAGACATACTAGCTAGTGACCAAATTCTATTTGAAAACCTAGTAAAATGATTAAAATTTGACTTAAGATCCATAACACAACCTTTTAAGGGCATATTTGATCACTGGTGATAGGAAAGACTAAATGACACTAACGGGATGCAAAATTTAATTCCTCGTCCAAGAAGTACCCATTTTGCATACTTTTGATGGACCCTACTACATACGAAAATGAGAAATACATGAAAAAATGTGATTGCAATAACATTTTTCATTTGTTTCTCATTTTTTGTGTAGGAGTGTCCATCGAAAGTATGTAACATGGGTACTCCTTGGATGAGGAATCCAATTTTTCTTCCAATGAGTATTGTCGCTCAAAATTTGAGTAAACCCGTAGGGGGATAAGTTGAAAATACGAGTTGAAAAAATAGTTTTTTATTTTTACCTTCTAAAACTTGATGATGTAATCTAATATTATTTTATTATTTCCACTATTATTTTATCATTTTATTAGGAGGCCCATTTTAAACCTTAAAACTCCCCTAACAAACCCTTAACCTTAACTATTATAACCACTTACCTATTACGTCTATGAAATTTTATAATTATAACATTTAATATGGCCTCAAAAAAATAACTTTTGACACTTATAATAGTTGAATTAGTAACAATTATCCTCTATATTCATTAACTATTATGCAACCTAAAACTTCTAACCCTAAATTCTTAACTCTATGACATGTAATATGACCCTTAACATAAATAACCTAAAACCATTAGACCATGTATAATGATACTTAGCCCTAAACTATTGTCACCCTTGATCTGTATACTACTAATCCTTATAACCCAAGTCATTATAAATTATATCCCTTATAACCATTTTTATTTTAACCTTGATATTTCTTAACCCTTCAATTTAATCACTAATCTATATAATAAAAAACTATGAAACTCTTGATCATGTAACTTGTATAATCCCTAGCCCTTATAGAACACATATTTAAGCTCTCATTTTGGTTATGATGTCCTCTATCACTGACAATTCTTTTCAGTGTCACTGTGTACCCTTATTATCCCATCATTGCTAACTATAACCTCCATAAACACAATCAAGTATATCTCTTATTTACCAAAACTATATACTCCTAAATAGTATTAAACTTATCACCACTAATTCTTGACCTATATAACCCATAACTAGTATAAACCTTAATTTTTTAACATTATAAGCCTTAACACCCCTAAAATCTAATTGGACATATAACCTCATGTTTCCAAGTCATCACATCAATTCGTGATATATATCCTAATATCTCTAAACTATAACTCTTAATTCCTAACACCTTTAAGATATAATATATATTTTATATATTATATATATTACTAATATATAATATATAATATATATTATAGAATAGATATAATGTGACATGGGAATTGTGGAGAAAGAGCATTCAAAAAGTAGTAAGAGCAGGGCATGATGTCATTTGAGCAGTGGTACAACATTGAGTCGACAAGTGGTGCCATAGAGGCACCTATATTCACAGGCAGAAAATATGGCAGTAAGCTAATTTTCGATATCAATTTTTACAGTGGATTCTTCGATGGAATTCAACAATGATTATCACCTTTCTTTATTGCTCAGATCTCAGTTATGGGGTCTTACATTATACCCTAGGTTTTGTAAGGTACACTCTGTGATATGATGCACGCTTAATCACTTTAGTAGTGATAAAATTGCATTTCCCAATATTAAATTTCCTTTGATTAGTAGTGGCCCATTTATGACAGGCTCATTCCAAACTGTCAAAGGGTTTAGGTGCTTCCTCTAATAGTTCGCAAACAAATAAAATTTTTGCTTCAAAAATTGATCGAAGAGTCTTCGCAAATTTACCTCTTGTGATGTTGCAATGTCCAATTAATGTGAGGGTTTGGGGTTTCAAACCTAAAATCCAATTGTGACATAGAGTCAACTCTTTCCTTTATTACATATAGACCCATGAATTTTCCACTTCACTAAGGCCACTTTTATAGCCTTCACAAATATGAGACGAATTTCCATATTTGAACCCTTATCCACAACCCATATGAGGACAAGCTATCAAATTATTGCTTGGGTATAACAACTAACCACATAATGCATTGGCTCTTGATCACAATTTTCAGGTGAACTTCACAATTATGATGCCCACCAATGGTTACACTTTCTCTCATAGTCCTCTAATGTCCAAGTTTACCAGTAAGGAAACTTCTCCTTTTATGCAATATCCAATATTCCTACCCCTAAATGATTGTCTGGGCTGGATGCTCCACCTGACACTAAGAGATGAGTCAATGACTATGTGCTACATTATTCCATTAATCACTTTATCACTCTAATTAAAATGGTTGGAATTAGAATAACGATGGGAAATAATCAAAATAATTTTCCCTCTGGCCTTTTTCACCATGGAAGCAATCCAAAATCCAATCTATGTTAACTTAATAGATTTCAACTATATTGATTCTAGTTCCTATGATAAATCAAAATAAATTAAAACAAGAATAACCATTTCATATGAGAAGCCTATTCCCTCCTCATCAATGCTAATATATAATTTCACACAAGGCATGATTGAAGTCATCAATGCCAGAGTCAATTCTAGAGGCAAATGCACTTTGCTTGCAAGAGGTGATTGAATTATTTTTGCGATTGGGTCTTCAACATATTTTTTGGATTTGTGCTTGCACTTTGCAAGGTTTTTAGGTGTTGTTGATCTTCCAGGTTAGAATCCTGCACTTGGGAAATCAATGTAGGGAGTGGGTTGAATGCATTTTCATCTTTGAAAATAGTGAATGTACATTCAGTTGTTATTGCTAGTGCATGAAAAAAACATTTTTTGATATCATGGAACAACTATTGCACACACTTGATAGTTGGTGTGGATTTTTCATATGTATGATTGACACTGGTCATGTCCTAAACAATACTCTTGGATGCCCCTGAATAAATTTTGACAAGAATGGGAGGGTTTTTGTGTTCCCATAAGATTATTATGTCTAAACAACCTTTCCATCTTTCCATTTCCTTGTATATTTTTTATCTTGCTAAAAAAAAGACAATTTAGGGTTACAACTTGATCTATTATTTGTTTAAAAATATTCAATATGGTTTCTTAAGTTGTAAATATCTTCATCTCTCAGCTTGAGATACCTTGTCATGTCCATTATAATAGTCTGACTTACTTTTGTTGCAGCTACACCCATTGTTTCTATGAACATGATGTTTACTATTCATAGATGTGCAATAACAATTTTAATAGTTTCAATCATTTCTTCCTATTTGCCAATTTCTTTTTCTTGTGCACTTGATTCGTTAGTGATTTATTCTTCTTATGAAAAGAAACATTTTCCAATATTGGAATAGGTCCATACTTTTAAGATTGAGTTAGTTCCCTCAAGACTTGTTGGAACTATGACTCTTCTACAAAAAAAATGGAAGGTCCCCTAGTCAATGTCAAATCCATGTGAACATTGTCTCCAAGTTTCCAATGTTATCAAGATTTCATTGATGTTCTCACTTGCTTGTTCCTTAGCTATCTGCTGCAAGTGGAGGATTGTTTTCATTCCGAGTGATAAGAGACTATCCGTTAAATATATATTTGTAGGGTTCATCCTCAATGATGATTTCAAAGTCTTATTTTTGTTGGAAAATACACTTTTCCTCTTTAGTCTTATAACCCAAATAGTCCACTCTTCTTTGGAGTTTCTTGGTGGCCATAATCCCATCTTATGTTCACTATTGTGATATGGATTTTGACTATTTTCAAAGGATCATGTATTTTAAATTATTATTCTTTGAGCTTGTAGTCTAGTACTACATTTTCTCCATTTGAGCATAAACAATATTACAAAAGATATAAATACTAATGGTAATAGGGTGGGTTAGGAAACATTTTTCTTTTCTTTCAAAGGTTCATTAACTCCATATAAAGTTGCTTGATATGCAATTTTTCTCAATACCAATTTATCTAGGCCATGCTCTAGTAGCGATTGAGGGATCTTTGGAGCATCAAATAAATAATGTAGTTAAAGTGTTTTTCTATATAACAACTTCATGTTCGTGCTATAAATTGTAGATATTTGTTTGAGAATGTGACATAAGGTTTTCCGAGAAAGAGTTTGTGTAGAGTGGCTACGCAGTCATAACATAGAGACCCATAATGAATCACGTTCTCTTATTTTCACAATATTTGATAATAGACATTGATAGTGGGGCATTGGTAATTCTATGAAAAACTGAGTATAGGGAGGGGGTTTATGATATAAATTACATACATGAGATAGGACACCATGTAATAGTCAGGCCTTTGTTCTGCTAGAGGTGCACATCTCATTTTATTCTAGAATTTAAATTAAATGAGATAATATCACTGAAATTGAAAATCATCATATTATAGAGGACGTGATGCATCAATGGAAATAATGTTTTCTTCAACTTGGTCACATATTTTCCCCTTTATGTCTTGCAAATTAAAACTAGGGCAACTCTTACTAGCACTTTCAATTTGTAGTTGCATAACTCTTCGAGGTATTCCTTCATAAATTTTTGCATGATTCCCACAATCCATTTATAATTCATGTAGTGTTATGTATATTAATGAAATGCTCCATGCATTTGAGAGTCAAATGCAAATCGGGTATATGAACATTTCCTGGAGCATAGGAGCTGATCCAACTACCATCTTCTATTTTTATCTACCTGTAAGTCATGTTACCTTTATTTACCAACCATGGATTATATATGAACATCACAATAATGTTTTTCTCACAACTAGTTGGTGAAAGTGACACTTGCATACTATGTAGTCCATTCTTATTCCATTCTCATTCCATCAATTGTATCCTCCCCCATGCCTAAATTTGTTAGATATTTGTGATAATCAATCCAAAAAAATCATTAAACATTTGTTGCTTCTCAACATTCATTATGAAACTCACTAAAAATTTCTCTCTTTTGATGGACTGTTATAGGATGTTCAACCAAACCCATATTTTTCAAATCTATCTTTTTCAAGTGACGAAATTTACGGCAAGATAGAAGAAATTAACCAAACAAATGCTACGTTGTCTAGTAGGAAATGATAAGTTAGAGGTGAAAAGGTTAGAAGACAATTCCATAGATGCAGGGAATTGTTTCTCACTAAAGGGGGGTCATGTTCTTATGATAATGAGAGCATAGATGACATTTAGGTGCCCTTGAGTTATAAACATCTAGTGAAACAATGGGTACCCAAGTATCTTCCTGAGATAAAGATTGATTTTTTTTCAATGAAAGGATATACCAAATTTCCCCATCATCATTACATTTTTTGGTGCTATTTTCCATGGATCGCATAAAGGTATGCTATGATGGATTAATTGAATTTATGGAGTATGTTAGACTTTGTTATGTCTACAATGATTGGGTATGGCTAGTCCAATTTACCAAAAGTATGTAAGGATACGGCGTGGCCACAAATTATATACACCTAAAAGACAATGATCAAAATAAAGGTGCAACTATGGATATTGATGAAAGGAAAAAAGTAGGAGGGAATATTGTAGGGTTTATAAATAGTACATGGCCCATGACCCCAAATAAGAAACCTAGTTTCATATTCGAGGGGCATGAAGGAAACCATGTATTCGTGTGTGCCATAAAATCAATAGCTGTAGGGGTGGAAATTGCTTATTGATTACAATTTGAATCGAATAGATACAAATATTAGTATTATGGGGGTGGTATGCATTCTATTTTACCCAACTTGTAATCACATGTATTCGTATGTGACCTAAATTCAATAGTTGTAGGGTAAGGTTTTCTCATTGATTACAATTTGAATCAAATAGATACAAACATTGCTATTATGGGGGCGGTATGTATTCTATTATATGTTATGATTTCATTTACTACAATATATTGTCACACATCTTATAAGTTAAGGGAACATTTTAATAAGTCATGGCTATAATATTTTGGTAGGTTGATCAAGGTCAAAGGGTACCAACCTGAGAATAGGAAAACATCAATGTAATTGGATGTAAAAATATAATCATGATATCTATTCTAGCGATATATTCTTATCATTTTATCCATTCTATGTTAGGATATTCCGACACGTAGGAATAGTTAAGTATAACTTTGTCTAGTATAGAGTTAGGTAAAGTGTGTTTCTTTACTATGTACATTTGTAACTTACAATCCAACGGTCACGATATGTAGTGATCCGACG